>OLKM01000096.1:75753-175753 GCA_900291075.1 Melanogrammus aeglefinus
CCGATGGCTGTTAAAATAGTGACTGTAAAACCCTTTTTGTGTTTCAGGTTTCATTCAGCGCATAATAGATCAATACCTGAGGAAGGAGAAGGAATATCAGAAAATTTAAGGATTTAAAATATATTGTTGTTAATTAGTATCGAATTAATGTGGTGTTTTGGCAAAAAGATTTGGTCAAAGTTTTTTAATTCCGATGACAAAATAGTTCTTGTTATTCTACTTACTTTACTTTTCAGAAAGGGAAACAAAAGAAAGCCAGACTTTAAAAGGACCATTTTGAGACAAGAAAAAACACAAAGTTTAATGAGGATGTTTGCCTGCACATAACTGCCTTGTTAAATTCGCGATGTTTCTAGATTGACATAAAATGGCGGCGCAGGAGTCCGTATGCTGCATCATAAACACCAAAAAATCTGCGGGTTAAAACCCTACCGGAGCTGTACGTACCGCCAATGACAAAAATCACATGTTTGCATTACTAGACCTAGACGTTTAACTATAAAGTATATTAAAGCCCAACCTTTACTTTTGCCATCATTATTTTTTATTTTTCTTGTTAATTATCTTCTTGGTTGGGCAGTTTTCCCAAGCCACTATTTTCCAAAGCAGCCAGCCTTATTTTGAAACTACGGATTATTATTTTTATTCTGTCCTTTGATTTTACCAGGTTGACTCTACTTTTCGTGTTTTTAAAACTGTAAAAAAAGCCCTGCTTACTCCATTTTTTAAGCAAGTAAGCAAAAACTGCGGACTAAAACTAGCATTGAACATGTCGTAAGAAAGCAATTAGGGGATGGGTTAGCCCAGAACCTACAAGTAGCCAAGGTCACAAGTTTTCCTCTCTTAAATGTTTGCCAAAAGCAGGAATATATCACCAAGTGGGTAAAGGCTTTTAGCAAAAAAAATGGATACTTTGCATGACCTGCACAATTTTTCTTTACAGAAACCGCAGGCCTGTGTCTGGAGTGTTGCGTTCATGTAGAGACTTCCATTGTTAAAATTACCTCCTTAAAGAATTTTTATGTTATTATCTCTAATTGTTATTCAGTCCTCTGTTGATGTTTATTGGTGAATAAATTTGGTTCCATTTCTGGGGTGCCCATCAAAGGACTGTTATTCATTACAAGAGACGCTGGCCTAAACTCTCTACTTTCTGGCAGGATCTCAACCATCGAAGTTTCTGGAGGCAGGAGGAACCTGCACAACTGTACCTCATTACCACCTCCTCTTGTATTCACACACTGCTTCCTTGAGGGGGAAAGGCAGGGGCGATAAAATAGATTGATGGAAATGACTTTAAACCCGTGTCAGGAAATGCTGTAGACTGTGTGCCTTCTTTCAAAAGCCGCAAATATGCATTTCTGCTATAAAATCCTTTAAGCCGTCTCAATAACTTTCCTTTTACAACCTCTGCTGGTTTCTTCCACCGCTCCTCTGTTGTATTTGTCCTTTATATCCACACTCTTCGTCATTTCTCATTGTCTTGCCGTGGGCTTTGCTCTTTCCCTAAGGACTTCTCCAAATCAATCACCGGCCTAATAAGACCCCTGGGCAGACAGTGAGGAAGTCGGTGGGTTCCCCCATGGCTGAAACAGTTAGGAACACAGTTTTTAGCATCTCCAAGACCTAACCGATGAACTCTGTAGTGTTCCCCGAGCATCCCCTGTGTGTGTGTGTGTGTGTGTGTGTGTGTGTGTGTGTGTGTGTGTGTGTGTGTGTGTGTGTGTGTGTGTGTGTGTGTGTGTGTGTGTGTGTGTGTGTGTGTGTGTGTGTGTGTGTGTGTTCGATCCATCTTTGACTTCATTAAGGGGGCTGCCTTGTTAATGCCTGAGCTTGTAATGAGAGATCCACAGATCGTCGTGGCAACGCACGACAACATCGTTGGGCTCTTTTGGAGACGGCATAAAAAAAAAGGAACACACATTAATGCCAGGGCTGCATGTCAATGATTATCACTGCAATCCCTCGATGGAATTCTGTTGATGTGTGACTGCCAGCATGCATGTGGCTGTGTGAGTGTAAAATGTGTGTCTTTATGTGTCAGTTTAAATTGTGTGTGTGTGTGTTTACTTAACTGTACTGATGTATATGTACATGAAAACCAATTAGACCTACTGGAGTCATGGTACTACAGGGGCCCGTTCCCCTGTGCACCACACTGCAAAAGCTCAGATTAACACTGTCTTACAGGTCATCGGATAAGTTTTGTTTTCCTGGATGAAACATCTGATTACATTTCAAGAACGTACCTCAGACATCTGTCTGTCTCTCTCTCTCTCTCTCTGTCTCGGTCTCGGTCTCGGTCTCTGTCTCTCTCTGTCTCTCTCTCTCTGTCTGTGTGTGTCTCTCTCTGTCTGTGTGTCTCTCTCTCCCTCCCTTCCTCCAACACCCAACTTATGTGTCTTAATGGGGACATATTATGAAAACACCACTTTTCATGGGATTTGCAGAGTTGTTTTGGGTCTCTGGTGCTCCAACACAAACTTTGAAAAAAGTCTGTACATGATTTTTTGAGTGAGATATGCATTTCTGAAAGTACCCCATATCTAATGGCCGTAATATTAGATATAATATTATATAAATACCCATATATAATATTATTATTATTATTATATTTTATTATATTATATTATATAAATATAGAGCTCCAGGAGTCAGCAAACAGCAACAATCCCTTCTCCTCCATGCTGTGGTCCAGTCTCATAGCTCATTGGTCAATGGGCAGCAGCTCATTTGCATTAAAGCTACAGACACCAGAAACAGCGCATTCTGAAGGGACTGAAAAAGAGTGGAAAAGCGGCAGGTGAGATTTTCCTAAAAGCTATATCCAGCAAACAACTTCAAAAACTTGTTTTCTGGTACTCAAATACTGATTACTTGTTGTGAAAACGCCATAATATGTCTCTTTTAAGCAAATTCTTTCTTGCTTCTTAAAACTCGGATTTACAGGTTTATTTTATTGATTACTTTATTGATACTTATTGGATTTATTTTTTATTCTATTGCCTGTTGGTGACCCCTGCCTTGCTGCTGATGTTTAGGGTGTTGCTCCTACTCTGCCCATGTGTCGTATCGAATGCACCAGCTGACTCTCGGCATCACCCTCCGTTGGGCACAGCAAAGGCTGAGCCACCGTCACAAACAAGGAAGGCATCAGCCTTCTGAAAATAAATGTGCGCTGAGCTTCCTCCGTACACAGCACAGAGTTGTTAGAATGTGTCATCCATCCACAAGACGTCTGGGCACTGCCTTCTTCTGGCACACAATGGTGTGCATTGCTTGGGAGGACTGTAACTGTAACAACAGAGACAAAACGGGACGTTATCCATGCGGGAAGTAAAATGGGAATTGTTAATACGTCTTAAACGTTGTGCAGTTGAGATATCAATACAGGTAGATTAATGTTAAAAAGGGACAACTTTGAGAATTTAGTTCAGTATCACCACTATATGGATTTAATAATAATTCAGGGGCATAAATATCAAACTGTAAAATAGTCTAAAATGTCAAATCAAAACCAAAACCACTGTGTGAGCTGCAATCAGAAGCAGGTTAGTGTTAAAAATGTATATGGCAAGTTCACCCCCACATCATTATAGTGGTTAATCTTCATTCTCAATCAGACTTTTTGACAAGTGAGAGATTAACCTAAAAATAATTTATTCTGTTTGATCTTGTCTTGGTTTTCGGGAATAATGATGCTAAATCTTCCAAAAGAAGGAGCTTTAAAGAATTATTTTATTTATGTTTGAGGACTGCAGAAATACAGAATACATTTAAACATCTGGGCCCTGTTTAAACTAGTCCATTATCTTGATTCTACGTTTTGATTGTAAAGCCCATCTGTCGACACAGATGGGAATATTTATAGAACGTATTCCAAATTCTGTATAGGTTTAACCGATGAAAACATCTGTTGCTAGAGTATATAGCCTAAACCCAATTATGATCTACCTTGGGCACATTCTTTTCAAGATACTTGGATAGAAGCTGATACTCTCTATTCCGATAACCATCGCATTGCCAAATGCAGTGTAAATAACCTGTGAAAATCAATCTAAAACATCCGTAACTGTGTTCTTCAAAGCACTTCAATTGTGAAGAAAAAAAATGATTTGCCATGTAACATCCATCAGAATGGGTACCCATCTTGAATCGGCAGTTGTGTTTAAGATGAAAACTGCCATCAAGGGTCAATGGTCCTTCTTTAGCGGCTTTTCTCAAGGCGGTTTGTGGCTGGCAAAACCGCATGTAATACTAGTTCTCCCATTCAAATCACACCGATTTGAACAACTGGGCCGATCGATATCAACGTGATGCCAGGTTTGTTGCTTCTTGCAGAAAACTTTCCCGACGACAACAATTCAATCTGCCCTACCTCTGACTTTGAAATCCTCAGAGTCTGGGCCATTAATAATCCTACCCAGCCACTGTGCCAGCCCAGCTGTGTGGGCCTGGTCAGGACTGTTTGTGTCCTAAAAAACCCTTCCCTCCCTTGAAGGGCTTCTCCCCCCTTCCCCCTCAACCTCCCCCCCAGTGTATTGGCGGAATTATAACTTTGCCCCATAATGCATCAGGTCCCAGGTCATTGCTCCCTAGTGGCAAAACAAACAGCGGTAGGGAACAAAACAAAGATGGGACTACCATGTAATCCAATGAGCCTCATGCGGCTGCGGGGTGGCAGTGTTGGATTGACAGCTGGGATTCTGCTAGGCCCTCTTCATCCTCTCTTTGAGAGGATAATACAATCTGACGCATATAGCAGCGGTTCCTTGATTGGTGGCTGGTGGCGAGGCGCGCTGGGGTTTGGAGGGGATGGATGGGCAAGGGGGGGGGGCAGATACACTGATGCCGTTGGCTCATGGCTTCACTGTGCAGACCTTTAATCTATTTCAAAAGTAGAGCAGAAAATATGGGATAGGGAGAGAGGGTGTATTTACATACAGTATAAACACGTTAATTGTTTTGGCACTTTTTTGTTGGTGGAACACGGACACCAGAATTTAAATGTGCCTGTGAGAAGAATGTGTGAAGAATTGATAACATCAGTGTTGTTGTGTGTATGTCTTAAGCGTTGTTGTATATAGGTCCCGGGTTGAAACCCGTTTGTTTTTGTCGCCTAGCTTTTTCCTTCTGTGGGGGACTGGAGCCTTTTCAATCAGGTATTCAACACGTATTTCACTTTCTTTCACTTCTTTGATGGGTTATCTTGTGCCAAATCACTCTGTTGGTCGGCTAATATACAATATGTAGTCTTGTGTATATATATCTTTTCATTCTTAGAAAGAGCCGATATAAGTCCAAGTACATATTTTTTTCTTTCAGCCTTTTATTTAATTCACATTTCCTACAGTCTGAGCTTTAATCAACCCCTCTGAATACATTAATTAATCATAAAAGTAAACATTCTGAAAAACAATACCCTTTCCCCCCTCCCTCCCTACACAAGCTACATTGAAGGAGACAATTCAACATTGTTCCTCTCATGCAGAGACAACCACCGGGCTGCACCATAAACGCAGTGTTGGTTAAGGGAAGAACAGTAGGGTTCCTGATATAGAGGCAATGGTTCCCCCAAAGTCAGGGGAGTCTGAATACTACCATCTTCCGTCTCCTCCCTCCACTTCCTGCGGCTGATGATGATCCTGGTTGACGGATACCAGAAATCAAAAACTCAAATAACATTTTCCAATAGGTCGTCTCAATGTGCTCTCCTTTTTCGGGACCTCTCCTACTACAGCTGTCTCCCGGGGCTGTAGGATCAGCTCTAACACCGGCCCACTTTGCGGGAAGAGGACCGGGAATGACTTAAATCTCGTCTAGTTTAGTTTTGTTTTTTGGCTGATTTGTCGCACTGATGTCAGATAGCGCTTAGGTCTTTTACGATTAACCAAGAGGAGGCACACATATTTTTCAATGTGAAGGCACAGCAGGAAAATATGAATTAATGCACATGATCCCCGCTTCACATTAATGCCCTGAGGAGCTCCTTGGCTGTAGTGTAATATTTAACGGGGGCTGCTCTAATCCCGGATGTTCCCAAGGAAATCCTCAACCGGGAAGGGAAAGTAAATGGGACGAGGATGAGTCGTCAGACAGCCCTGCCCCCCTTGTAGCCAAAGCCACTAAGAGACCTCAGAAGGGTGTGGAATTAATTAGGCGTGTCTCTTGGGAAATCGGTGTTACGGATATTTGCATGCGTTGCCCCTCAGGGGGATGGCCTCGTGTCACAGGGGGCCACTGCTGATTTAGCGAGAGTGGAGGACCACCTAAGATGACACAGATAACATGCCATCTTTAATGTGCAAATAAAGCAACCGTTCAGGCCAGTAGAGACCAGTATCACTCCCAGGCGTGCACAAGAGTAGACATTGAAGAACTCTAACATTGTTTTTATTGTTGATTTCTTTCCCTCTTAAAACATCATCATTAGAATTTCTAATTCTGGGGACCAGCTAACAAGATGTTAAAAGGTTAACGCTGCAAAGGCTAATTAATCTGCACTGAATCATTCAATCAGTTTAGGAAAAACTCATAGCATGAGGTGTGATGGAAATTAAAACTTGTGTTGAGAAACCTTTATATCTAGTTTGCATTGTAATTCGTATCTTATTGTAAATTGTATTGCATATTTTGAGATTTTGACATCTCTGATTCTGACCTGCACACAGTGAAATGGTGACATATCTTCATACTGAAAGATTATACATAATTTATCCAGGAAGTCCTACAGCATCAAAACAACAGCACAAATCAACACATTTAAAAAAGAATAAAACCTTGAATCGGCTTAATGTAACAGTGTAGACGACACATATTGGTAAATAAGGCTTAAGTCATTATCTGGCCCTTAGGAGGTAATTCCAGGAGAAAATTGGTTCTTGCTATAAAAGACACAGCGACTTATCTACACATTGTAACAATTTATTTTTCTCAACTAGATTCACTTACCAAAGTTTGCTTCATAGTATCGGAGTCCAACAAGGATTTACAACGTCCAGGTACCCCAGTCATAAACCAATGAAGTTGATAATGTGATCATGTATTTTATAATATATCAGCATTATTAGAAAGAGCTGAATGCCTCTGCTTTAATGAACTAGTAGCATTGATATCAATATTTGACTTTATTCTTTTATGAGTAATAACTAGAATTCAGCCTTGTTCTTCACGCCTCTTGCTCGTACCGGCCAACGTGGTGTGAGCTGTTGTTAAGGCAGCCAGTGCTGGGTCTGATTTACGATTCAGAATTATTTTCATTCTGTATCCTCAGTCGATAAGCCATGCCTGTGTGAATGCTAATTGGATAAGGACTGCCCGGCTAAGAGTACGGAAAGTGCCGCAGAAGGATTTGACCCTATTCCTTTTTACTGAATCACACCACTTTCTGCATGCTCACTGCTGTAACGTGTGTGGTTTAAAGAGGGGTTCACATGATGAAAGGAATGGTTGTCCAACTTGCCTTTTAATGTAAATAGAGCAAAGAGTCTTGGATTAGACGATCCAAGGCTGTATATATAACTATTCATTGTGGAGAGATGCAGTGTTGTTGGGAAAAGGGCACCAACCCCTTTTGAACCACATGGTTTAAACATGATGATGAAAACACTTTGCTCAGAGACGATCCTATTCCTGTTGAAGTATTTTGCTAAATGTGAACGACTCATTTTGTGTTTATGGCACTAGCTTATGTTCTGTCGAGATGTCTGAACCGCAAATCCTCGAGGCGAGAGCTAATGCGAGAGACCTCTGTACACTGTGACTCCTTAGGAGATCAACAACCCTGCACTTGTTCAGAGATTACAAAGGGAATAATAAGCACGAAAAGGCTATTAAACCCGCCATCATAAGTGCTGTTTACAGATCAACAAAAAGAGCCTCTCCACATTGTCAAGAGCCCAACCAGCGAGGCTTGTCCAATAGCTCACATTGTGTCGTAACTCCTCTTCAAATAGGCCTCTGAAAGGAATTTCGGGCAAAAACAGAACACCACTATGTCAGCCATTTACAAATGTTTTGCAATACCAACCCTTTTTCCAAATAGTAACGTATAAAAGCACTGCCATGGTCGGTTTATATGCATTCTTTATCAACTACATGCAATTTTTTTTAGTCACTTCCAATCATTTGAAATGTTTCCCAAAAGCATCCATATATTTTCCAATGCCTTTTAATTCTTTTTTTACCCCCGCCAATTGTCAAGTGGTTCTGTTGGGAGATATGCAAGATCAATTTAGACTTTGAGCTCATAGGGAACGTGAGCTTGGTTTAGACCGTCATGAGACAGTTTAATTCTACCCTACTGTTGATGTGTTGTTGCAATATAACTGCAGCTCCAGTCGTTTGTCCCTTGAGGAGCACTAAGGGCAGGACAGTATACGACTCACTGTCTCTTACTTAGTGTTTCACTGCATGATTTTGGCTTTTGATGAAATCAATAATCAATTAATTGAATCAGTAATTCGCATTACTAAATGTCTATAGAAAAAAAGCAAACCATCCACGACTCATTCAACCAAAGTATCATGCTCTCTGGTTCAATTGTTCTGTGCCAACCAAGGGGAGGAAAATCCAATGAGATGAGGTGACGTTAAACGCAAGCCTGACTCGAGTAAAATGGAAAAACAACTTTGTTTAGTTATTTATTGGTTACATAACCAGTTAAAGTGATATCGCTATTACCTGTCTTGAAGAAATAGTTTTTTACGTGCTTTGTTCTTTAAAGATGTGTTTTTCTTGGTCCGTCATGTCAACAACATCACTGTGGTGCCAGAGAACCAACGCTGTCTGGTGATTCTCTGAGGCTGCAGGTGTGCATAGTTACGTATTAGGCTTCTTACTTGGTCTGCATCTGAAAATTCCTTATGGTGTGCCTTATGGGAGGCAAAACAAAAACACATCCGCATCCTATGACCTTTCCACACCATTCCATTTCATCTTCCGCTAGTGGTAATGACCTCTGACCCCCACCACTGTTGAAAGGTGTCCTTCCGGCAGCACACCACACTACACGCACAGCTGTGAAGTACATACTGCTGCAGGTGTTTATAATGAGAATGTGGTAGCAAACTGTGTCCATCACCACAGAGAGGAGCATTTAAGACGTGCAGTACCAGGTATTTTGTTTATCCATCTCTTCTGAACCTTCAGGAACTTTTCTGTTTTTTGCAGAGTAAAAGGAACGGAAAGCTCTTCTAAAGTTTTACTTTTAATTTTATCAGCAGCACTAAGTCATATTATTTTATGAATATGCTCTAGAGAAATTGATTGTAGAAGAAGCAGTCAAGGCTTTTGTAAACCACTGCAAACCTGTCAGCTGTACCATGCTGAGAGACATTGTTTTGTTCAAAGTTTAATGCTCAATGCTTCTGAAGCCGGATGGATTGGTTAAACAATAGGGCTGCTTCGATCTATGCCAGGAGGGCGGAAAAAGTGCAGTTGAACCAGGATCAGTTCTGCAGTAGGAAATTAATCAGGCTAATGCAACTTCAAGCTCTGCTGTCATGCATCTGTATTCCTTCTGAAGCCTAGCCTTTAGTGTCTTCCTGGCCATGATTTCCGTGCTCTTTCCCTTCCCCTGCTTACAATCTAATTACTAAAGGCAGAGTCAAAGGAATTAACCACAATGCAACTAATGATGATTGCTTTCGCCTAATTCCAACCCGTGGCTCTTTATTTTGTTAGTATATTGACATGGGTTTTCCCTGAATCTAATTATATCTTACATAAACAATACAATTCATTTTAGTACACTTTTCAAACTGGATGATTATTTTGGTGAATCTAATATACATTTCAACAATATAAGGCTGGGACACGACACGCTAAATCACAACTAATCACACAATTCTGTCTTAATCAGCTCAGCTGCAATACGTTCTAAAACCCCTTTTGGTCACCATAGCAACGTTGATGATTGTGATCGGTCACACTCGGATGTTTTGACCAGTGGGCTTCAGATCAACACCAGCCTGTAAGAGTGTATTCCAGAGGGTGGGCCACTGATGGATTTCAATGTTAAGTCTCCCTGATTGTTCACCTAGCCTCCCCCTACACATTTCCTACAGGGAGCGGTTGTAACGGCAACATTAGCTGAGATGGACAGTGATGCAGTCCATCGGAGACTCTCGAGTAATGGCAATCCATAGTAAAATTACAGTACTGTGGTCGTTTAAGAGTGTAATTCATGTTCTAATCAGCAGTTTACAGAGCTAAAGCATGCAGATAACAGTCTGGGAAGCAATGTCATACTATGGTAAAGAGCTAATACCACCTATCTTCCTCGCTTTGGGTTAAGAACTCAGATATCAAATGATAAACAAAGAAAATAGCCATTTGTAATTTATTAATGTGCACTTTCAATAAATTAATGTGTAAATAACTGAATGAGTAAAGTAAATGTGGTCGCTGTGTTTTTCTAGTTATTTGAAAAGAGGAGCTGAACAATTGGTGACAAACCCCCCAAAACCTAAACGCTAGCGGAACTACCACCGGCAGAGTAAATACAGTGTAAATGTGCTTTGCCTCATTCAATTCCCAGACATACATTTTCTTTATCTGATGCTGTTTGTTCTTTGGTTTGTTTCCACGGCCGACCCGATCAGCCCTCCACCTTCAAGACATCTGTGAGAACGCTGAATATTTAATGACGGGTACATAAAACGACCCGGCACCACAGTAATTCCCCACCTAGACGCCTTTAGTCCGTGTTCGAACACACTTTCGAGGATGTTGAAACTATTTGACTACGTTTCGGTCAATTAATTCCCGACGTTTGCTTTCCACGGACAAAACGCGGTGCAAGTGCATGTCAGAGCCGTGAAGGGGAGGCCCCGGGGAGGAGCCAAAGTGAAGACATTGCCCGCGGCGTAGAGGGAAGATTTAGTCAACCAAATAGCAGCAGGCAGGGGTCTCTGCAGCACTTTGAGCTGCTGTTCCTCATCCACCCTAATGAGATGGTGCGAGTGGAGGAACGCTCCCACCTCAATACCACTCCAAAACATGATTTAAAAAAAATAGGCCTAATTGACCAGAGTTGCTAATCACTGCTGCCTGGGATTTGGAGACTGGGAGGGGGTGATGCCAACTCCGGAGGGAACTGAGGAGACACGCACGCACGCACGCACGCACGCACGCACGCACGCACGCACGCACGCACGCACGCACGTACACACACACACAACACACACACACGACACACACACACACACACACACACACACACACACACACACACACACACACACACACACACACACACACACACACACACACACACACACACTTAACCAGACACACACACACACACTTAACAAGACACACACACGCTCACACACTTAACCACACACACACACTCACACACTTAACCACACACACACACACTCACACACTCTCTTTCTCACTCACACACACATACACTTAACCACACACTTAACCATACACACATTCTCACACACTCTCTTTCTCACTCACACACACACACACACACACACACACACACACACACACACACACACACACACACACACACACACACACACACACACACACACACACACACACTCTCTTTCACACACACACACACACACACACACACACACACACACACACACACACACACACACACACACACACACCACACACACACACACACACACACACACACTTAAACACACACTTAAACACACACTTAAACACACACTTAATCACACACAAACACTCACACACAAACTTAACCACAAACACGCACACACCCACACAGACTCAACCACAAACACACACACACACCGACTTAACCACAAATACATAAACGGGATAGTTGCGCAGTTCCGGAGATGATTGATGTCAGTCCCTCGTACTTAGCCTTTTACAAAGTGATATTCTGTTAGGACGGCTCCATGCTGCTGCAGCCCGCTGCTGATGTGATTAAACATCTGTGTAGGTGACAGCGCCATGGCAGGCGCTCAGTTCAGCGGCGAGACATGTGGATGGATTACAGCACTAAAAGATGCTATGAATGATTACAACATGCTCCATGTGCATCGCATTGTGCGTTACTCAGTGCAAAAGGAGCAATGGAGATAAGAATGTACAGCCTCATGGGTGAAAACATAGGCTCTTGAGAAATCCAAAATTAATCGTAACAATTGTTTAAAAAAAATTATATTAGGAATTATATTATTGAATTCAGAATTTTTGAGGGACAACATCAGTATAGGGAGCAATAAAAAAATATATTTGACTGGCAGGTCAATTTATCTCCCTTGTTTCATTATCCACTAATAGCAACGTGATGGGTTGCCTGGAGGTCTTGATGTCTGAGGGTGATTTAACCAATTACTGTTCTTAATTTTTCTGCATGTCTTGTCAACACACATCTTCATTACCGCGAGAGAAGATGGCCTCCAATTAACCGTACACCTCTTCTTGTTTACATGGGATTTTCAGTCTGTGCAGTCCTCCAGAGACTGCAGTTGGGGGTTTATTGTGGCAGGTTTTGTTTCATTTCGTGCCACAGGGGGTTAACGTGCACCATACCAAGCGGAAACGATTCAAAGAAATGCATTCATGTTCTTTGACGTCAAGGTACGTTCTCTGAACAAAGCGGCCTATTCCCCAGATAGCACCTGACCATGGCATGAGCGTGTGTGCCCAGTAAAAAATGACTTTTCAAACTGTAACTTACTGAACTTTACCTTACTATTACCTTAAAATATCCTTGTTAGGGGTGTTCATTCAATATAGAATCCAAGACACTTACAACATGTACCATATGTGCATACAAAAGCATTATTACGTTATTATGTTCACATTGCAGATGACCATTATAAAAAATTAAATAGAATGAAATTAGACAACATAAAAATGCGCACAAATGTGCATGCGCAAACCAACACAAACTAATAACAAAAAAATCAGCATATTATTTACATCAAATGATGTTAGGAATACATCTGCCTTCAGTTGTAATAATGCTGTTGTATGCACATATGCTCCATATTGTAAGTGTCTTGGATTCTTTCCCTCCATTGTGGTATTATTGAAGGGTGTGTTAATGTGTTTTAACGTGGGCAGATGCACCGTTTTGCACCGGTGATACTGTGATATCAAAAGTTGTGAAAGACAGACCACGGACCACGCCCTGCCATTTTAGGTTTTCATGTTATTAAATTCTACCAAAATATGAAAAAGAAACTTGCACCAGGAGGATATACTCACCTCATCCTCCTACGAATTTTCTATTATACTTCCCTTAAGGCGACATAAAAACAAATCAAATGTATGATGTTTATATGTTTATTATTGTTAAATGTTTGTGTTCAAATACACACTATCTGTTCATTTAGTTATTGCCGTCTCATGATTGCTTCACGTATTCTCCAATGTGTCTTTCACTAATCAAATCGACATCCTACTCAAGTATTATCTTTAATATTATCTGTTTGCCAAAAATGAATAACGTTCAATTACTTAAATGTCAGAACATGTGGGTGAGTTTCCTTCATGTGTTCCATACTTAGTCATATCTCCATCGTGCCATTTCCTGACTTTAATTAGATATAGAACTCTGCACGCTTCGTGTGGGTTTGTGAAGGCACAGTTTGAGGTGCTATCCACTGGGCTCTATCAACAGTGTGTGGAAATCATGAAGGCTGCTGTAGCACTTTTCTTTCTTCCTCCACAATGCAACCGGCCCCTATGTCGTAGTGGGGAAAAGTTCCAGGGAGTGAAGAAAGTTGTTCTCCTTATTAAATTTTCACTGGCGCAGAAGCCGACGTAAGCATTTTGAAACAAGAATGAAAAGACCTTGGCATATTGTGTGCACTGCACACGCACACGATCACATCTCTTCAGCTAGTGGCCCGACCTCTGTCTGCAGTTGTTTTCCTACGGGTAATAAATCAGATTCCATGCCACTTTGTAGTTAGGATTTGGTGCTTTATGACACAGTGCACCACAGCTGGGGCTAAATAACCAGCCAAGTGCACTCCGACAGGACGCAAACACTTGATTGCACATATCGGTCCCCGTACACACGCCTCAGGGCCCCATCTGGGGGCCCGTGTTGTCCTTGGCCGGGACCTGGAGGGTGCTTCATATAACGGGGTTGATTTGGCCGTCAGCATGGCAGTTATGGTTCGGAAAAGTGGTGTTTAAAATAAATATTGCCTTGTTTTTCTCCTGTGAGTGCCCCAGAGTTTGCATCCTGATCATAATGTGATTACACTTCACCTGATTGATTGGTTGTTCGCAGCCGCATCGTAAACATTCATAGGTTTTAAAGGGCCTGTGTTTTCCTATTCATTAGCGAGAACTATTCCCTATCCCCCCCCCCCCCCCCCTCATTTTTACACTGGTGAAGTGTCTATAAACATTATTGCACCCTATTTCCCATGCTTCCTGTTTGTCTTTCCACAAGATTCGGGTTTTCGGAAGTAGCTCAAATTTGTATCTTCTTTTGCAAGAATTGTTTTTTTTTTTAAAAAAATACATGCAACAAAAGCAACCCTAGCCTCACAGGTTTTATGACATTGGGGCAACTAGTTAAGTAGTTTATATGTTAACCTTAGAAGAATCAGCCCAAATTGTATCTGTGGAGGATAAAGTTGCCATTTTAGTGTTAGTTGTTTTCTTCGTCATCTTCTTCTCCCCACATATCTTCACAGGAATCCTACCGCAGCGCTTTCAAAATAAACATGTCCTGATTTTAGAGGAGTGGTTGTTGTTTTGCTGAGACTAACATTTGCATGATTGCCCTGGGTGAACAACTGCCTCCACCAATCACAGGCAGCCGTTCTGCTAGTGCCCAAAAATCGGAGGGGTAGGGTTTATAGAGCATTCACGAGATCCCACAAAGTGAAAAAGCTAGTGGTAGATTATAAAGGTGGGCCGCAGATCTTTACCCTGACCTCAACACATTGAATTTGAAGCATGCATGAATGCATTTTCTCCCATGCTTATATATAGAAGGAGCCCATTTAGTATCGGCATGATGGAAAGAATTCATGGATCTTGCAAGAATGTGTGAAATTTATGGTTGGCAGCAGGTAAACAAAGTCTGTGCTGTAGAAAGTGTGCGATATATCTGTGTTGTCTTGCTCACCTGCCCTCGGATTGGGACTGAAAATGTAAACGGGGTTCTTTAAAAGTGGAAAAAAATTTGTTTAGCACCATTGGAAGCAAATAAGCAATAATTATATTTTTACGTTTTTCTTGTCTGTAGGGTACACATCTGCACATATAGATATATTAAGGATTGAATTTTGGATATTATAGGACTCTATTATAGAGATGTTTGCAATGCTCTTCATCATCCCTAACTGATTAAAAACTGGCATTTATGCCCATGAAAGAATGTGCAACATGCAAAAGTATGCATATCGAGCTCCTGCTAAAGTTATCTCTTTTTAGAAGTACCTCGATGATTCTTATCCAAACTACTTTGTGCTCTTGAATGCTTAATATGCCAGCTGTTACATTAACAGATCTGGTTGAATAAGGCTTTGTTCATCTCTTTGTATATTTTATAGACAGGAATAAGGTTAAAGGTACTTATTATTCAAGGGTAAAAGTAGGACAAATAAATCAATATTTAAATGTTTTCTTTCTGTGATACTTTTTCATATATTGTCTCCATCCAAATTTTGAGCCTGTTTTCGCTGTGTTTTATTTTTTTGAAGAGGAATCAATCTGCAGTTTTATTCACTTCCAATGGTCAACGTTGTAGTCTGATTTGGAGTGGGCACTTGCATAAGAAGTAGCTACAGCATCCTTGCCAATTAAAGCCAAGCGACTGCACTGATGAACGATAATGTGTTCAAATGGACCAAAGTTGATGAGTGGGGGGAAGCTTGCATGTTAGAACTCCCCATTAAAATGCCTCAGTATGTTTGTGCTGTATAATTGGACCAGCATGCTGATGACACATTTCTTTGACAAACCATGGATTTGTCAATATATGCCTCCCTTTTGTCGCACAAAGGAATAACCAGCATAAGTTTGTTGCAAGCAGAAATAAATTTTCATATGTTAAAAACATGCATTCTCACGATGTCATGGTCGAACCTCAGTCTCTGATATTAGTAAGCTAGTTTTTTGAAAAAACTTAGTTGAAACGTTCCTTTTGAATTCTATTTGAATGTTGCCGTAGGTCCAACCCCATGTATTATACACAAGGTGTGTAGGCACGTGTGCATGAAATCACTCCCTCTGCATGCGCGACCGACTTTCATGTTTCAAAAATTTACTTTCTCCAAACCCCTGCTCGTTTTTAAATGATTCAGTCTTGGGATTCGGATAAAAAAAAGAGGAAACCGGTAAACGGCGACACACCAGAAACGAAACGCCGCAAACACCCACTCGCTCCCAGTGAGTGATTTCATCCAGACAGGCAGTAGTTAGTAGCTATCTCTGCTCATGCTGGTGAACCCGGCCCCACCACCACCCCGGCACTGGGTGAAAGCACAACATCATCTACTATGCAAAGGAAGCGTGTGCGACTTGTACCCTGTGGTTCTGCGGTTTGCGGATGCTCCTGACTTCCCGCAACATGTTGACACAGATGAGCAGGCACGCCGTTCTTTTTTTTTTTTTTTACCTTGTATACCGTGAGGTAACCTTTACCTTTATCCATTTGCAATGTCCTCTGCTGCGCTGGATTGCTAATAATGGATGTTTTCATTGTTTTAATTCCTTTAGTTCCTCTTAATTCTGTGCTGGGCTCTTTCTCTTCCTTTTACTGCAACCTCCCACAAAACCTCCAACATCCCCCAGCACATGCTTCTCCGACGCGCGCGCGCGCGCGCGCACACACACACACACACACACACACACACACACACACACACACACACACACACACACACACACACACACACACACACACACACACACACACACACACACACACACGCCTACGCACAACTTTATCACAGCATTTTTGCACTGCATCACCTTGAGCCACACCTTTGGTCTTTAGTCAGTGAGGCGTAGCGCCCATTTCATACATCCCTCACCTATTAGTCTGCCCTGCCATCTCTCCACCCTTCACCCTCTCCTCTCCTCTGCATTGTCACTCGTGTAAAGGGGCCTTGCACAAAAAAAATCTGGATTTCCTGTCTCAGCATTTTCACACAGTCATTCCACTTTTGTCCATGGGACCGCCTCCCTTCAACCGGTAGTCAAGCAAAGGTGGTGCAATCATACCAAGGGCGATGTAACTAATGAGGAAACTTTCCCCTTGGCGCGGTGCGCAGATGTATCTAAATATAATCCGTTAGTTCAGGTGACGTAGTCTCACCTACTATCAGATGTGCAGCTTGTGTATCTGAGATCCGGCATGATGCCACAGTAATGTCATCCTGCATTTGTCAGGGCGCATATCTCAGTCATCAAGCTCACTGCAGGCCAACTTGGCAGGAATACGGTCCTTGAAGTTATGCCACAATATCAAGTCCTTTCCTATTTCAATTATTTTGTTTCTGGTTTAACCTACAGGATCCTTTATCTCCCCTGGTTCTGTCGCCTGGCCATGGACAGCTGGTAATGTCACGAGCAGGGAAAGATGCTATGAATAAACCCTTATAAAAAAAAAAGGATGACTGAAGCCGAAAGCACCGTGATTAAAAAGCCAGAGTGCGGACTTAATGGCATTATTAGCAAAATCATTTAGGCAAGGTCAATCTTACACCAGCCCTCATTACTGCTGAACTCATCACCCAAAAAAATCACCCTTCAGCTTAGCTCCGTAATTAGAATGGTGTTAGTTTTTGTATTTTGGGGATTCTAGGGAGTTGTAGTCTATAAGCATTACTGAGAGCGGGCTGTGCCCTGTGTCTGTGGGAGTACTCAGTCACTTGGCTTCATGACATTTTCACATCGCCGTTGGAGCAAATATGGGACAAAGGTGAAACAAAATCAAATGTTATTTTGTATATGTCTAACTGTTTGAATAATTAATGCAAAAAAGATAGTCACTCTCAAAGAATCACTGGGTACATGAACAGTTCCATAAACATTCAGAGGCTCAGTAACTCTTAAGAACTCGTCTCAAATCTCTCCAGAGCCCTCCAAACATGAGGGACACAATTATGATGTTGGTCCACTTTTTTCTCTTTCGTCATCTTTTAGCTGATCAAGGTCTCCCGAATGCTGATGACAATATAACCAACAAACACGCTGTGTGTGATTTGAGCTAAATGTGTTCCTACTTAGTGCGGCGTAACTACTACTAATCACTAACTGCTGTAGCCACACACACTTGGTGTTCAGAGTGAGCTGGCTTGTGCTCTTATTGAGGATGTTCAATCAGGCCGTGATTGCATTGTAATCAAGGGGTGTCGTTATGCCTGTTCTCCAAAGCAAAGAATGTCGGCCTTCGCCAGCTGGCAGTGGAAATCCAAACCAGAAATGTAACAAAGAAGTTCTGTTCTTTGTTCCCGTTTGAAATTGGTTGCCTCAAAACTGGTAGTAAATTAATGGGTCACACCTTAATCGATTATGGCTCCTCAGTCACGCGGTTTGTGCACATTCTGAAACGTGAATCGAGTACCCTGTTTGCTTCCTTTCAATGGCTGGCAGGGAGGTAGGCAAATAAATAATAGCAAAGGCCACATCTAAAACGCTTCACTCTCCTAATCGAAGACGTAACCGTCTATGGCGTCTAGTCAAGGGTCTTAAGCACCGCACGCAACCATGTGTTATGTCATTTGGTTCCGTCCGTCACAGCGCTAATGGAGGGACGTAAATAGAGTTGACCTAATGGTTCATCCGTCAGACTGTATTCACCAATGATTAGCATGATTAATTCCCATTCACCCCCTTTGTTCCGCCACAAGCATGTATATAAAATCGTGGTACGTAGGAGTTCGCCTCTGTGCCCCCGCTTCACCGTGCAGCCTGCCTCAGTTTTTGGGTTTTACCTCGCAGGCTCGGATGCTATTATTTCTGGGATTTGTTTTGGCGAGGGGGCAAGCGGTCGGCGGTGCACAGCTGTGGGAGAACTTGCACGTGCATAGCCTCCCATCTTTTTCTCTTTGTTCTCGACTCAGAAAGGATCTGTGTATCTTGGTGCAGCAAACCTCACCTTGTGTCCGTATGCTGTTGCTCTCTTTCTGGGCTTGTTCACGTCCAGAGCCCAGGTTTGGGATTAGGTTAAGTGTGGTCCATGTTAAAGCATGTGATTTGTCTGGCTGGACTGGATGGCGGGACATGAGTGATTGCCCCGTTCCAGGGGGAAGTGGTTGGGGTACTGTGGGTAGGGCGCTGTGCTCGCCAGAGGAGAGCAGCTTTTTTGCCGCCTTAAAGCCTGCAGGCTCGTGATCATGGGTGGTGGTTCATGGCAATAGGCAGAGAACCTCTCACAAAGGTAGCGCCAACAGGTGGCCCATGGCACCCGTCTTTATGTTTCAATAATTTAACCCGTGTCTATTCACTCATGACAAAGGCAAATGTTGTTTTCTTCAAACTGCCTGGTACGCTATGCCCGGGTATACTCTTTTCTTGCTCTGTAATTCCCTCGCACATTTTCACGTATGATCTTGCAAAGGGAACCTTCAAAGACATCTGATTCAGATGTCTTTCTAACACTGTCTTTGATGGCGTCAGCAAAGCACTGTGTAAACGGTCTCCTTGTCACCAACTGTCACTACATATGAGAATATGTCATACAAATATAGTTTAAGTGTAAGATAGAACTTTAGATAACTGAAGAGTTGGACATTAACATAACCAGGAATAAAAACTATAAAAGAACGCAACCAAATGTTCCACTTCCCCCCTGTTAAAACACAATGTGCTTTTAAGTGATGTAATGCCCCAAGGATTCAGAACTTTTGGCTCATACACACTGACACTCTCCCAAACCAGCTCAACGGTAAGATAAAGCAAAGAGCTCTGAGGACCAACTTGAAGCGTTGAATCACCACAAGTATTCAGACAACGCATTATCATGCACCGTAACCATAGTGGTGCGGCCCACTTGAGTGACGAAGTAGCCAATCAGGACCCCATTTAATTATGTCGGGGAAAATACTTGGAATAACTAATGAGTTCTGTCCCGCAAATATCTCACGAAAATTGTGTCTTATCTGCACAATGTGATGAATAACCTCCTTACAATGTGATATTATTATGGACAACATAAAAGGAAAATTTTAAGAAACAAACAGGACTTGATTAGAAATGACATTCATTAAAATCTCTCTCTCTCTCCCTACAAGAACCACACAGTTCCTTTATTTGTGTTTGGTATTGTCGTTAAGAAAAAAGTCAAACATAATGTAGCCTTCATTGGAGGATTTTATACAAAGGGTTGATGAAAGCCCAGTGCTAAGGATACAATTATTATCAACATTATGGTCGACCTAAAATTCTACTGATTCTGTAAATCGCCACTGATGTATAGCTGTGGCGTGACTGAATGACATGTACATTAGTGTTTACATGGCTTTCCATGTCCTTGCAACTCCTGTTTTCATTGTTTTGAGTGTGCTGCCCAACTGGGAGCGGTCTATTCCCTCATGTTGTGCTTCAAATATCAGTGGCGTCATCACAGGAATGATGGTGCTTCTCTTTAACCATATGGCGCTCCAGAACCAACAGCCCTGTCTTCACTGCACTCTTGACCTCCCCATCCCTCCCCGGCACGCGTGCACAGGGTATTACACAGGGATGATTTACGCTGGTCTGTTTCCAGCTCAGCGGTGTATTGCTTTATCCAAACCGCTCTCACCGACCACCCAAGCATGCGCAGCTTTAGGCTTTCTGGCTTTTCCCTTAAGTGGCACCGTGGCTCCACGTTTTCTTATTCCATCACTCTGTGTACTTTGGCTTGGATTCGGCTGAATCAGCCTCGATGAGTTGGTATTGCCAGTGCTTTTGACGGAACACTGTAAATCAGGGCTTGACACCGCTAATGGGTGTGTTTATCTTGTCCAATCCTGAAGAAATTGATATGACTCACTGGGGAGTTGTGTGTAAATGACAATGGGGAGGGATGGGAGCTGGACTGGGCAGGGAATAGACGAGTGGGTATCTTTTTCTCAAGATAGCACGCATGATTGCGTATCACTACGCAAACAAATGTATCCTCTGTGATTAATTGTCTTTGTCAAGAGCAGAAAGTTGAGATAAGCAAAGAATCTCTGCATCTGAATACAGAAGAGCAAGGATTAGCAGAGAGTTACGGCATCAGTCAACATATGTCTATGTGAAAACATGCAGGCGAGTATGTTCGTACACACACAAACACACACACAGACGCAGAGACATGCACACACACACTATTGTTACCGGGGGCATATCCTAATTGCCAGCATGTGAGTTAACCTCGAAGATTAAATCCTGCTCAAAGTGCTTTCTACAGTTTAAGAAGATGGAATAAACATCACAAAACCCTTCGGAAATAAATATTCACAGTTTACTCATTTAGCATTTTCAACACATTCACACATCTGAGAATAGCGTCATTTAGACATTTAGAAGCAGGTGCAGGTTTGACATCTTGCTCAAGGACGCCTACAGCTAGAATGCTGACATTGCAGGATCAAGCCTAGAACCTTTCAGGTGGCCAAATACTCTAACCACTAGACTGTCCTTGCCCTAAATGTGTCATATTTTCTCAATTTCATCAGTATTTCAGCTGGAAGTAGGCTAAAAAGCAAGGAGAGCTTTTATGCGATTTGACTCAAACTTCACGTGTGCAAATGAGATCTCAGGGACTGGGTACACTTTGAGGATAAGGAAAAGAAGAAAAAGAATTCAACCCTCAGACCTGCTGGTAAAAGTCTCGATCAGTGCCCAGTGAGGGCATTAGATTTTACTCAGAGACTGATGTTATGGTAATGGATATGAAGCCACTGCTGCCAGCCAGACGTTTGGGCCATTGATTTTTCGCAGGGGTATATTTCAAGGTAATCAAGAGCTGTGATACCCCACCACCCCACTACACTCTTTTCTCTCTCTCGCGCTCTCTGATTCTAATGGGCCTTCCCATCCCTTGTTTTTATTCAGTCCATGGGTGCAAATGCTCTGGTGTGGGTTTGAGAAAAATCCAGTAAATCTTTGGCTGTTGACAGGAACCCCTTGGCCCAGGTCACAGTCCACATCCCGGGCTTCGTAAGCGCTGGGCTGTCGGTCTGTGTGGTGGGTTAAGGGGGAGGTGGAGAGTATAGGCCAGGTGTTGTGCCTTAGGAGGAGGATGGTGGTTAGATGGACATGTCAGCCACCGCTATCTGATGCAAGTAAGATGTACATTTAAGGGTCTCTCAATTAGGGCTAAACGATTCTGGGATATAATCTAATTGCGATTATTTCGACCAATTTTGCGATTAAGTATGAATTCTTTTCTTTTTAAACTTCCAGTGTGTGTCGGATTCAAACTTAAAGGAACTTTCAAAACAAACAGAGTTGAACCCTGGCTGAGAATAGACGTTTTTTGTCTGAATCAGAGGTCTTGATGTGTTGAAAGTTTTGGCGGCCTATTTTTAAGTGTCTTTTCAAAGCAGTGCACTGGATTAGGATTCCTAAAGCGCTCCAAGTGCACCAGAACGGCGCACCAGGGGAGGTGCTGATTAAAGGGCCGTCTTCCAAACTGGGAATGAACATAATGGAGTTGATCAGCACCGCAAACAGCCTTCACCAAAATAACAAATGTAACAGTACTCAGGAAAGCAGTTCTGTTCATGTTAACCATAGTAAACACATTACTTCCTCAATAACATGGTAGTGGACTCATAGGTTGACGCATAGTGTGTGTTCAATAATTGTCCTGTTTTGTTGATATAACTCTGCTTTAGTATTACAAAGTAATGATATATATCTATAGAGAGAGAGAGAGAGAGAGAGAGAGAGAGAGAGAGAGAGAGAGAGAGAGAGAGAGAGAGAGAGAGAGAGAGAGAGAGAGAGAGAGAGAGAGAGAGAGAGAGAGAGAGAGAGAGAGAGAGAGAGAGAGAGAGAGAGAGATGCTATGATTATATATATATATATATATTATGCACAGTATCACACACAACAAGGCTGGTGGGTTAATCTCTTGCCATAGCACCGCAGTTTCCAAGGCTTTGGGTGCTGGATGCCTTCTCTCGCGCTTCATTCTCTCCGTCTCCCCATCTTATGTGATCCATTTCAGGAGACTCAAGGTGCTTGTTTGGGGATTGAATATAGCATTGGGAGCCAATAATAAGGATATTTTAGTTACTTTTGAAGCATTTGTTACACATTTTTGATTGTATGGACAAAAATGTATTGTACCTGAGAAATAGGCCTGGAAGGCTAACATTAAAGCAATATAGTGTTTCTTTCCCACGTGGTCCTGGATGTTACTACGAGTAGCGCATACTTCTTTGTACACGTATTAGTAATAACCGCACGGATTGAACAGGGCTAGATCTTTAATATTAGCATCTGAATCCTGATCATTCGTCTACCAAACACTGTGACAAACCAAATTTCCCTGGAGTGTACGAGTCAGGTCTTATCATAATTCGTAGGTGGCGTGGTTGTTAAACCGTTGGGCTTCAGCTCGTTTTAGTGAGAATTTTAGAACAGTTGTTATTTCCTAGCTTGGTGATATTCATTCGTATTCAAGGCCATGGCATAGGTAAAACGAACTACAAAAGTATGAATTAGCCTCAGCTCTCTAGTTATTCAGCTTTCTTTATTGGTTTGGACGTGTTTGACTAAAGACAAACCTAAATTGTACAATGTTGGCTTCAGTGGATTAGAAAGCTGATAGGATAGACCAATAACATTCAGTGCAGTGAATTTAAACCAAGTGGAGTGTGGCAGGTGGAGTGGCAGTACAAGGAGAGTACACTAACCTGTCTCTGAAATACAGCGTTTAATGTCCCTCAGTGCCCTACGTTTTTCCTATTTCTTCATTTCTTCATGTGGGTATTCTTTTTTTTGTTGTTTTCTTTGAGGGTGAAAGGATGATAATCCAGCGTCACAGTGGCGGCTGCCATGTGCATCCAACCCTCCTCTCCCCCTCCCCCACACACACGCATGCACACACTCACAAATGCACACAGGCTCTCTCCCTCACGCACACACAAACCACCGACAGCGACACACACAACGCACACATGGAAACAGATAGACAGACACTCCCACGTCTTGTGACATAAGACAAGGATCACATCCTGCAGCTGTAGTCATTGGGCTGTCACATGTCGTTTGCCCATGGATTTGTATTATTCATGACTCTCATGGGTTGAGGAGTGGAACATTCCAGAATGGTGTGGCGGTTCTCTGATCTGCCTCTGTGGGACTCAACGACACTTTGATGTGTACTTGGCAGAAACCCATCAATGTGCTGACTCAAGAGTGTGTGTGTGTGTGTGTGTGTGTGTGTGTGTGTGTGTGTGTGTGTGTGTGTGTGTGTGTGTGTGTGTGTGTGTGTGTGTGTGTGTGTGTGTGTGTGTGTGTGTGTGTGTGTGTGTGTGTGTGTATCTGGCCTCGGTCAGGATCTAGACACTGCTTTTGCCAAACCTATAGTCTTAATGTTGCATTGTTAAAGTCAAAATTTCCAAATTGGGTACGCACTCGCTGTATTACTATAAGAAAGAAATTGAATATGTGTGTGTGTGCTGATGTCCCTCACCCATGATAAAGCCTTTCAAAAATACCTCTGAGATCCTTTCAAAGTCAATCCAGGTGACAGTGTTTTACAAAACAGATGGCAGTCTATGCGTTCTTCAACCAAGATTTTTGGTGTGATATTGGGCTGGATAAAGCTTGGTGGTTTCATCTCAAATAGATTCAACCTTCTTGAGCTGCTTGTGACACACCACTCTTCATAGTTCATTTGGGCACACAGATTATTGTCCCAGAATGGCTTTACACAAAGCCTATAATACTGTGTCCCCTTGTCACCGTAGGACCACTATACAGTATATTGCCTTGTCTATTTCCAGCGTTCAAGCTAGATATTTCCATTTTGTTTCTTTCTTTTTTAAATCATTCAAAACATGATCTAAACATCCATGGCAGTCCTTTTTACGAGACGCGACTCATTTAAATTCTGACTTTCTATGCGATGTCATTTATTTTTATAAACCAATCCAATTTAGCCAGGCAGGTTAAATCAATGCAATCTTTTACACATTTGACAGGGCTCAACACAATAGGCTGCTTTTCCTGCTATGAATTGGTAAATCAATGTTAATGTTATATCCATCATTCATGTCATCGCCTCAAAGTATTTAAATCAGTCTTGTTTAACAAGACACAACATGCCTCACAACCATTTTTGTCTTCAAGTCAAACCGTATTGTGTTGATATTTTCACTATGCAGGATAACGCACAGTCCGCTAAACTGCACACTGCCACAACTACCACTACAAACAAACACACAGACAGATGTTTGGTTGTTAAAAATAATCATCAGAGCAACAATAAGTTCTGTTTTGTATGACATGAGGTGCCCTCAGGACTCCGTATCATTCCAGCAGTCCATGGGGATATGACCATGGTGGGTGGTGTTGTGTACAGCAGTGTACAGGAAACGTCTGAAAAGACAATGAGGATATTAGCATTCAGAGCGTATCTGGATCCGGATATTGACATGTTTCAAGAACAGGATATTAGCAGCACTGGACTAACTTTAGCAAGAATATCATTTGATTAGATTGTGTCAAGAAACGTGTTAAAGCAAGGCCAGACAGCTGTATAGAGGTTGTGTATACATAGAAAGAAGGCGAAGCAATACACCGTGCTAGTGGGCAATAAAGTGGGAAATAATTTGATTTGATGTCAGATAGACTGATGTTTTCTTGGAGTAGGTGGTGATACAACGATAGTTTTTCACGTTACAGTTCTTGAAGGCCAATGGGAAGGACAAGGTTGACGGTACATAGAGACGACACTAAGGTGACAGCCTCTATGCCGTTTAAAAGAGGTATCAAATTTACGTTGCCGATTATTTGGCTTAGATAAAAAAAAGTTGAAGAGCATCTGGCATAGTTCGTTTATTATTTAGAATTGGGTACTCAGCTGAGATCCTCTGTCATCATGGTGGATTAATGAGTAATATTTAGTTTGATGGCGGCATGGGTTTGAGAATTTAAATACTGCATGATCTATGTTGTGGGCGCGAAACAAGAGTTGAATGAATTAAATACGATACTTCTGTGATGATACACCGAATTAATGTTATACATTTCTGATGGGCTATATTTTATGATGAATAACAAGAAGTGGAATGGATGTTTTAATTCACACTGCATATTGCAGTGTAACAATGGTCTAGTGGGGGTTTTAAGCACTGAGAGGAAGTGTAAAGCCTTTTTTGCAGGCTGTAGTTGTTGATCTAGGCCCAAAATCAATAATAATCTAAAACTGTCCTAATTCATACGTGCATTCATGCAGGTTCATTTCTTCCACGGGATTGTAATTAGTAACTAGTTCTACATGTTCTTCCAAAATCCTCGTTCTAAATATAAGATCTCTCCGTCATTTTTCTGCAGTTGTGTCATCATACTCAATTTGGTTCCGCCATGCCAATGCTCGGCCAGTGGGGGCAGTGTTGCAGCAGGTTCTCATCATTTCGAGTGAGCTCCGTTTTCCAAGGCCTTTCAGACATGACAGCATCCGTATGTCTGCACGTCAATATTAGTGTCCATCCAGCCTTGATATTCTTTTTAGCGGGTGGGTCCCCCTCCCCTCCCCCAAGGGGATGACTGAAAGTGGCGCGACACCACCCCTGGTTCCCCGTCCGGTTCGGTTCCCCGGGCCCGGCCCTAAACATCCACATGCCCCCCCCCCCCCCCCCCCCCTCCTCCCCTGCTGAGTTTCCCCCCCTTTAATGAGACCTGAGGTTCTCCGAGACCACTTAAGACCAACCCTCCCTTCGAAACCACCCGATCCCTAATGCACGCCCCCCCCCACCTTCCCCTCCCTCTCAGACTACACCACAATTAAAATTTCAACACAGTGTTCACCCCTACTCTATTATTTACAGCGTTGCTCAGACACACAGACGGACACATGCACACGCACACACACACACACGACACACACATGACACACTAACGGCCATGCACGCACACACGCACACACACACACACACACGTCACACGCACACATACACAAGAACGCACACGCACGCAGACTCTCACATAAAACAACTGAAAGGGACTGCTTTTAATTCTGCCTACGCATTGTGCTGACCCGTCTGGGGTGTGGCTTTGTAGTGAGCGGATCTTAGTGACTGGTATATATATATGGGCCATGAAAGGGGTATGTATTTCTTGCCTTGTCTTACTTATGTTAATGCATGGTTGTTTGGAGTGTATGTATTCGGATGCATTTGTGTGCGTGTGCGTGTGTGTGTGTGTGTCTTCATATGTGGATCTGTTTGGTGTTTACACTTGCCATTTGCACCTTGCAGGGAATCACAATTGAGTCGTTGTATCCCCCCCCCCCCCTGTGGTTTCTCCCAGCTTGAAACGCACACAAACATTTCCTCAATGGTTCTGAGTCCTTTGTTTCATGGAGCTCTTACCTGACACACACACACACACACACACACACACACACACACACACACACACACACACACACACACACACACACACACACACACACACACACACACACACACACACACACACACACACACACACACACCCCATTGGCAGGGTGCGATCATGCGCGCAGCAACTCACAAATCACGGAGCACGTTAAAACGCCATCAGTAGGGGATCCTCGCACGTGAAATGCAACGTAGTGTGTGTGTGTGTGTGTGTGTGTGTGTGTGTAAGGTTTGGTGCCACATCATTTAACCGGGGGCCCACGTGCCGACCTGGGCGGCGCTCTTTTAAAGAGTAATGTTGCCTCCGAGCGGTGGCATCTTAAATCAACCCCCTGACTTCGTATTGAATCACAACAGAATGTGATTCCCCTGCCACCACGCCACACACACGCTCGATTGTTTCAATCAGGAGCATCTTTGTGAAATGTGTAGTACAAGCCGAAGTGAACGTTGGAAAAAGTTTTTTCAAGGCCCTTCCCCAGACAAAAAAAATGAACAAGAATGCAGTTGCCTAAACTGTACCAGAGGCGTGAAGAAATTACAGGATTGCTTTGGATACTCCATGGACACCAATGTGCGGAATGAAAGCCTGCTTTGTTCATGGTCAGCAGTCGGTTTGCTGTGTGTGGGTGTGAGGGTGTCTGTGTGTCTGCGGGCTGTGTTCCTGACCTGGGATCTGCAAGATGACAGGCCTGTTTGCGTTGATGTGAATAATTTTGGCCAGGCCATCCAAGGTCACCCGGGGACTATTCTATGGATCAAGTGGGGTAATCGCAGGGCATTCGGCTACTTTGACAGCCTCTCTCGTTCTCTTCATGTCTCAGACTCTTATCTCTCAGGAGCTTCCTCCTCCACTTCCCCCCTGTTCGGTGACCTTTTCCGTGGCCTGTGTATTAGAGAATATTCAGTGCACTTCCGTTCCGAGATGCTTGCGGACTGCGGTTCGACTTCGGAAGCCTGAAGTGAATGATGAATTCCTCCTGGAGTATTTGGGTGGACCTTTGTTGCTTACCTCATCCCCTATTTTCATGTCTCCCTTTTCTTATGTCTGGGTACACGATGTGTTAGGACACGCCACAAAGGATGGTACTTGCACACTGTACAAAGTCACATGCGTTCCCGTCATTTGTCTCGTGTGTCCTTGCGGACTCACCCAAGTGTGTTCCCTGCATGGACGTGATTGGGCTTCGGTAGGAGTTCGTCAGAATTGATATTCCCCTCGTCTGGAAGTAGCTCCTCATCTCTTTTTGCCTTACCTCATCTTTATTGTACCTTCAGCGCTGGCAATAATTTAGGGTTGACCTAGCCCTGCACTGAATTATCCAACACTACTCCAATGCTTCAACTTTACTCCTTGTTCGTAAAGAAGAAAAAATTCTCCTTTTGTCCTGAGAGAAACGGCAGCGGTTTGCAGCTGTATGCTTAACTGTCACTTGGTCTTCAAAATAAATGACTGAATGTTATCACAGAATTTAAAATCGTTGGCAGTACTAAGCCTAAAGCGTAGTGGGGGCAAGACAGTGCAAGGTGGCTATGGTGTTTTACTTCCATTCGAAAGGAACTGGCTTTTATCTGTTTAATGTCCGCAGTCTAACCTGCTGGCATCCTGGCAGAAGATCATTACACAGACTACCTGCAAATCAATGACATCCATCCGACGTCTCTGATAGAGAAGAAAGTGAACAAAAGTACAAATAATTAGAGTAGTTTAGTCTTGGCACTAAATGCTACAGTGCCCTTGACCCTCCCCAATAATCTCCCATTGACCCCTCTTTAAACAGGCTATCACCTCCACCTCCACCCTCCCTGCCCTTCTCCATTCTGCTTAGCCCCAGAGGGCGTCGCCCACTAATTGCGCTAATCCAATCAGATGTATCAGGTGTGCCAGCTGTCATGTTGGAACACTTGGCGTAGAGGCCAGAGCGACACAGGCTGCAGAACAGCCGGTGAACAGCTCTGCAGAGCGGATGTGTCCTGTTAAATAATCCATTAAGACCGCTGTGGGTTTTTACCCCCCCCCCCCCCTCCCCCCTTACACCCGCACCACTGTCTACACCTCCCTGCTAAACTACAAGGACAGGAAAAAGAGGCTTCTGTCAAGCATGCATTTTTTTTTGGTTTATTCACATTTGGTTCTTGCTTATTTCCCGTACAACCTGGACAATTTTAGCGGATGCACCCTTCATGCAGCGCAGGACAAATTGTCCTGGTTGAAGACGTTGGAGGAAGAGGAACACTGGGTCGCAGTGCAGCAATGCAGGGGTTTGAAGTCTGAAATGAGATGCAAACATGAAACCTTTGTTTTTTATTCATTTATTTATATATTTATTTACTTAGTTATTGTTAGCTTGAGCAGTCCTGGGATACAGCCGTAGGTTCTTCATAATGGCCTAATGGCCTACACAGGAGCAAACATATGATTTATTTTGCCTTTAGGAAAATTGGCTTTGTAGATGAAGTCATATACTGCAAGCTCATAGCTGTTATGTCCCACGCCCAGATGGAAATTGCACTCAGGTTTGATGGCATTCTGGGAACTGCCAATGGGCTTTGCGAACACTTCAGTTTTACTGTGACTGGGAAACAAAATAAAATGCATTTCCCAGGGTCTCCTTCCACACCACCGCCAGTGCCCTGTGCACTTTTGAACCCGGGAGAGACTCCTCGCGGCTCCTCACCCTGTTGTGATAGACGCTGATGGACAGACGGGTACGGGAGCGCGGCGAGCAGCCAGAGCCTCGCTCCGCTCCTCACACTGTTTTGATAGATGGTGCTGGACGGACAGGTATACGTGACCGGGGTGGAGAGCAAAGCGGCTCACTCCGATGGAGCGGGTAAGCAAGCAAGCAACTGTGGGCGGGGTGGTGGGTGTGTGTGGGTTTGGGGCTCCGGCCCCGGGGCCCCTTGGCAGCGGTGTAGCCCGGTGTACCTCCCCACCTCTCCACACCATGTCCACAGTAACAACCCCGAGGTGAGGCGTTCAAGGGCACTCCACAGAGGCACGTGCCCACGTGCGTGCTGACCCGGTGTCTCTACAGTACATGGACAAATAAATAAATAAATAAATACCTGTGTGTGTGTGTGTGTGTGTGTGTGTGTGTGTGTGTGTGTGTGTGTGTGTGTGTGTGTGTGTGTGTGTGTGTGTGTGTGTGTGTGTGTGTGTGTGTGTGTGTGTGTGTGTGTGTTTGTACCGGTGTGCTGTGTTCGCATCTTTTCCCTTCCCTTTTTTTTTTATTATTCATTTTGTGTTCGGGGGTGTGTGTTTGTATGCGTGCGTGTGTGCGTTTGTGTGTGTGTAGGCGTGTGCATGTGTACCAAAGAACACTTTCAGTTCTCCACAATGCGATTGTCGGCTTGATGTGCAGCAGCCTTTGCTGCCAAGCCACTTTCCAGGTTTGTTTCCGGAGGGGGAGTCTAGAGGGAGGTTAGCTGCTTGTGCCTGGCCACTCTGTGTCCCTCTCGCTCTCTCTTATCCCTGGTCCCTGTGCTAATGGTCCCCGACTGCCCGCTGCCCCCATCATCATCATCTCCCCACCCACCACTGCTCTCCCCAGGGGCAGGCGGCAGTGTCTCGGAGGCACAGTGACTGAGATGCTCTTGTCAGTGAGTAGACTGATGTAAATGTGAAGAAATAGGCTGTGTGTTACGCATCGAACACAACACCAAAAAAAAAAAAGAGGCGAGAGAACAGGGAAAACAAGTGAAGCGATGGGGGGGGCTATATAAAGGCTGGAGAGAGCTGGTCAGATGTCAGTGCCAGCCAGGCAGGGTTGCTTCGGCTCAACTGGGCCACTGAAGCAAATAGAGTTTGCTCTGAGATGTCAAATGTGGGGATTAGGGCCAAGTTGGAAAGTTTGTTGTTTTGGGCAACTCTAGTCTAGTGTCTTTTACAAGAGCGCTGGCATGGCTCTTCTTGTGTGACTCTGGTCTCTTGTCTTGAAGGGATTTAGGATGGTGGTGGTAGCCTTGCCTATTGTGCTGTGCCAGCGAAACCTTCTGGGAGGGTAAAACAATGCTAATTGTGATCACACATTGTCGTGGTCACACAAAAAAAATGCATCAGCCAATTTCCGAATGTAATCTTTGGCTATTTGCTTATCTCATTTATTTGTATGTACTTGCAGGGTGTTTGTACTTTTACGATTGTATCTTCAGGGTTTCAGGCACTTTTTATAAGTTGCTTTGGATAAAGACATCCGCTAGATTAATGTATTGGTGTCTGTTGAGAATTATTAAATGGTCTCCGATGGGAACCAAACTCAGCAATGATTCCCACAACTCTGCTCCATCGTAACGTTGAAATAAACTAAGCTTATCCTTACATTTTTACTGGATACTCACTCTGTGTCTGTTGTTTTTTGGGATGGCTGCAGTAGACCCTGTTGTGTCTGATAAACATGTTAAAGGGGGTGGAAGGTGATTTTCAATGCGGCACAAAAGGGGATCACTGGACGAATGATTGCCTAGTGGTGAATGTCAAACAAAAGATGTTCAGTCTGAATTGGTAATTTATTATCCACCTTGAGAGAGTTGTTTATTCTATTTTCTTTGTGCATTTTGAATCACCACAAACACATTCAGGAGGCTGCAGTACCTTGCTGTCCCTGGCGCCTGGTCAGGTTGGATCATTTCTAGACTTACACCAACACCTCTCCAGTGTGTTTCTGTAGCTTCCATGAGTCATTTATTACCCTTTTATACGCCTGGTTCCCAAGACAGCCCATACTGTTTCCTTCATTAATAAAGTCTTCCGTTGGCCGATAACAGCAGAACTGTTCAGGAGGACGTTTGTTTAACAGTGCTGCCGTTAACCATTTGATTGGATAAAGTACCACATGCTGGGTCGCCTAGCTTTGTTCTAAGATTACTGTTGATTTAATTAATGACAAAATGTCAGTGGATTAAATTAGAAGGTTTTCTTTGAAAAATGCATGTAACCTATAATACTTATCATAGCGTTGGTTTCGGGAATGTCAATGCAATAAAGGATCACACTAGGGTTAGAATTTCCTGAGGAATGTTTGGAAAATTCCTCTACCGTTATTTTCATATCCCCTATTTAACGTTCCCTGTATGATCAGTTAACTTATACTGTATCATGTCCTTTTTTGGTTTGGCAACCCTTGTTCAACCGACACTTTCATGATACACCACACGTTTATCTTCAAATTCTTTTGGCAATTCAAGTATTCAACTTCAAGATGTAGGTACTAATGGGTTACTTATCTGCTCTTTAGATTGCATTATCGGTACGGGCCTCAATTCCATCCTTAATTAAGAAATAAGTACAAATTGAGTTTTGTCCTTGGACCCTAAAGTGTCCCTAAATCCGCTGTAACATTCCCCTTTGACACATGGTTCGATCCCAGGAGTGGACAGGTGGACAGCCGCCTATTAGCCTATTTTTAAGAACAGCGCCGGACATCTTAAAAGAAAAGCAAATGGCAGGATGGGGGAGGGCTATAGGCAATGTGACCCAGGCCAAGAGTTTGAGTTTTGCTTTATGTGGATTTCATCAAGACAGCTGTCAGCAGAATAAACGGCATGGCCGATCCATTCCAGACAAATAAGGTCTTTCCGAAGGTTTTTTCTTTTCCCTGGTTGCTGAGCCAATGAGGAGAAACAGGCGCACAGGGACATCCACATAAACTATATCGACTGCTCACCTTGGCAACGGTGGCTGTCGCAGGCTCAGAAGAACTCATCCTGCCTTTCTTTAGGCAGGTTTAAGAATAAATAAATCTACCGGTTAGTCGTTTTTTCCACCACATTAAGAATTCCCAAGCAGGCAGCGTGTATTTCAGTGTTGAAGAAGAAAGCAGAAACTTGTAAGAGGGTCATAAAAAAAGTACAACTTATTGAGTGCAAGATGGTGTCTTATCATGCTTAAAGATTAATTTATTCAATTTGTAAAAAAGTTCATGCTTATCACCCTTACTCATAATGACCTCATAGCTAAAAATATGTCACGACAAAGTTGAACCATTGGAAAAACATGCAACATTAATTTATCTTTAACAGGCTAAAACATTTATTGAGCAATTCGCCTAATAATAAATAGCAGGCCTAGTGTGTTTATCAGCAGCAAATCACACATCAAATTAAGGATCACGCTTAATGAATTTGCAACTTGGTATTTGCGATACCAAGAAATATGTGACTCATGTCCATCCGTTCCTATTAAAATAGTTAAATGCCAACAACTGACCTCTTGTATTCTGTGTGTGAACTCGTCTCAATTCAAAAATAATGCAGAAGACCTTTTTTTTAATGACACCCCTACTCACATATTTGCACATATTTTTGTGGTGCAAGAAAGTAATTGCAAAAAACACAGAATATAGGTCTAGCATGGCTTCCTCAAATGCAATTAGACTAGTATTGTTAGTTTGTTGATTCCTGCTCTGTTGACACCAGGCACATCATTAAAAACAATGAAAAAACCCGACAATTATGGGAGGTATTTAATTTTACCCCTTCGAGCATGTATCACAGAAGATGTTGCTGTTGTGTACACACACACACACACACACACACACACACACACACACACACACACACACACACACACACACACACACACACACACACACACACACACACACACACACACACACACACACACACACACACACACACACACACACACGATTCTGGCCTATGTTTAAAAGGGCGCTTTATATCCACTTGTATATGATCTACTATAGGGTACCATTATGGAGCATATTGCGTAAGGCTTCGTGCTCAAGGATGCCAACAGGAATTGGTCAAGGGGATTGAACCCAGTTAGTACCTGTCTGCTGGCGGTAGAAAACCCAAACCCCTTCAGCAGCTTGTCCCACTAAATGGGAACATGATTGTCGTGCAAAAACGACTGTCAAGGCTCGTCCCGCACGGTTCATCTGTACTTCAATCCGAACAGAAACACCAACAGTTTACCAATGGAATTTGAGCACTGTTGTGTGGATTTCCAGGCAAAATAAATGTGATTCTTTCTTTATCGAAGAAGTGTACGCAGATCCTTTTCACAGGGTTCCTTTGGTAACGATTACTCGTGTTGAAAACGGATACCTCTGAAACATAATGAAGGTGTTGTTGTTTTTCCCCCCCTTCCAACTGCACTTCTCCTTGCTGTGTCTGCTATTCACCCTTGAGGATTCACGCAAACGGCACATGTAATCTTAGAAAATCCAAAAGAATTGTCGGTGGGCCCTAAATTGCATTCTGCCAGCGAGTCAATTTGTTATCATCACATCATGAAAATGTCTGCTTTTAATTAACTATGAGCTCCAGGATTTCTCAGAGAGCTCAGGCAGCAGAACCAGGGGGAATGATCAATTTGACAGTACTTTAGTGTTTTGTGTGTATTATTGGCCACTGAACAGCTCATGAATTTGTCATTTCTGATTGTGTGAACACGCTTGAACGTGTGTGTGTGTGTGTGTGTGTGTGTGTGTGTGCGTGTGCGTGTGTGTGTGTGTACTGTGTGGAGGCATGTCGGTGTCTGCCGAGTGTTCAGGGTTACTTTAATGTCACGGTTGCTTTTGCACTGGCAAGTGAACCCCGGGTGGATCCAGGGGGACACGACTGAGCACAATTTAAAAATGAAACCCCTCTGGGTGGCTACTGGCTGCCGGCTGAAATGGTAACGACTGAAAGACACCAGCGGTCACCATCGGTCTAGCAGTGAGATAGGGGTGTGTTGGCTTTAACTAAACGGACAAGGCTGGTGTCATTCCAATGCCCTTTTTATGATTGCCTGCGTCCCTGCTTTTTCTACATATTTTCTGAAGCAAAAAGCACAATGTGCTTAAAAAGAAAATTGAATCATCCGCTGAGATACGCAAAGTTTTCCTCGCCGTGTGTTTTTTATAGCCATGCTGTGTTCCCATAACCATCCCAGTGGACAGCCTGCCAACGGTATCTATCTCCCTGTCACTGTGTGTGTGTGTGTGTGTGTGTGTGTGTGTGTGTGTGTGTGTGTGTGTGTGTGTGTGTGTGTGTGTGTGTGTGTGTGTGTGTGTGTGTGTGTGTGTGTGTGTTATTGCAAGCTGGTGCAGGCACTCTAACCCTATACTCCCTAATATGAGATGGCTTTCCTCCGCCCCCTAGGGGTCTCCTCTCTGCAGAAGCTGCCTCCCTCTGCCTGGAGGTGTGGAATACCTACTAGCGGTGGTTGGTGGCTGGGTGTTAGTGTTGATTTATGTTCTCTGGGCCCATGCTTGGGGAAGGGAGTCTTGTTCTGTGTGAAAGGGATTGAGTGCATGTCTCTGGGCATGCACCTTTAGGACAGGGGGAGGGACGTCCGATTCTGCCTGCGTTCGGTTGGTTCAGTCCTCCTCGTCTCTCGCATTGCTTGCATATCATAGGTTGCCTGGGGGCCGTGGGGGTTTACGGCAGGTGTGGGGGAATCTGATCGCTCTGTCAAGTTTTTCACCTGCAGAATGCCATCAACACACACACACACACACACACAGACGTCTGCCACACAACCACACAACTATCGTCTGCCACACAACCACACAACTATACAAAAAGCGTATCTCTCTATTACCGCAGTGTCCATGCAGCAGATAGGACACTGAGACATGGTGCTCACTACCAACCGCTGCAGAGATGTGTGCAGGAGCCTGTAGGGTTGTTTGTCTTTGGCTTTTGTGTTGTGCGCTGTAACCTCCTCCTCAGCACAAATACGATAGTTACTAAAGGAATAACCTAGCCGCTACTTATTTAACTCAAACGTAAATGTATTTGCGTCGCCACATCAACTCTAATTGGACCACTGATCTTTCTTCCATTTGAGATCTTTAATTATATCCACTTTTTTGGTGGAGGGGGGGGGCATGCGGGGGCTAAAGAGCGGTCCACACTTGGCGCGGTGAACATTAACGCGATGCCTTCCTATGTATAATTACCTTCTCACTCTAATTGCATGTGGCATTAACCTTTTTCCAAAGTGGACAAAGGGATTACATTTAAAAGGCTTTTTTGCTGCATGCTCTTTCTATCTAATGGAGGCCAACGTTATTGTCCTGCTCTTCGCCTTCACCTCTACTCTTAATAGAGCAAAGTTGTAAATGGGCTTCCATTTCAGGTGAATCAATAGGAATAAGTCTCAAGTCGGGAACTCTTCTCTTTATGTCGGAATATATCTGATTGTGCAACAATAACCATAATTACCTTGGATGGGAATGAGCAATTAAAGTCGACTGTTGGAGTAATTTATTATATTTTTGCCACTACATAAATATATAGTTAATGGATTCAGAGCTGGGGTTTCATGTGTAGCCACAGCACCTCCTCCAGTATCAGCGCTGGACTCATATCCATACCATCTGCAAATCATGCCCATACTCTCCCCACTGCTGGGATCTAACTTACCACTTAATATTCCACAGACACGCACGTCTGCACTTCTATGAAAAATTGTTGCCCGGTGACACTTCATGCCGCCAAGTCAATAAAACCTGTCCCTTTACATTTTATACAGGAAATAAAACGGCTATACCGAAAACAAGAGAGGGGTTACTCCATGAACATGTAGGCCTAGTATAAACTGTATATATTCCAGGGGTAGTAGGTAGCCCCCACACAAACACAGAGGCACACGCATGCAAGTGCACACACGCACACAGTCTATAAGAGTACTGGTTGTTATGAGCTGAACCTTGAAACAATGCCTTTCTCCTCCTTGTGTGTCCCTTTTAAATAAACATACTTTTTAATACATTCATCTCTACTTATACCTCTTTTCTTGAATTCATGGACATACATGAATGTACACGCACAATCGGTGCAAACAACTACAAACACACAGCGTGTTCCAGGCTTCTCGTGCTTCAGCACGTGTGTCAATCATTGGTTAGAGGGGTTTGGTGGCTTCAACCGGGCAAGACACAAGAAGTACAAATTTTTATCGAAATGAGGAAAAAAACGCTTTCTGCATCCCTTTTCATCTCATTGGGTTCAGTTTATTCAGTTCCTCTCCCTGGGATTTGGGGGGGTGGGCACGGAGTCATGGTGTCGTCAACCTCGATAAAATCAAATCCCCCAGGAAAAATGAGGCAGCATTTACTCATGCAGGGGATTATAAAGAAGAACAACAACAACACATGGCCCAAAGAGTAGTTTTCGGTGTCACTACTTGTACAACTTGTTCTGAGCTCCAGCAGCATCTAGGTCTGAAATGGGATGAGTCACCAAGGATCTGGAAAGAGAGAGAGAGAGAGAGGGGGAGAGAGAGAGAGGGGGAGAGAGGAGGGGGGGAGGTGTGAATAAAAGCTCATTCCACTGAGTTGTAGCCTTGAGAGCCTGTAGGGTTAGATGGTACTGATGAAGGGTGTAAGTGTGACTATTGTCCCTTGTTAGCGAGTGTGATGTTGCTGATGAGTGCTGGTGGGAGTCCTAATGTGCGTGTTTGCATTTGATTATTATCCAATTGTGCTCTTCTCATGAATAACCTCTCTCTCTCTCTGCTTTCTTCTCTTTTTCTCCTATGTATCCATCAACCTTGGCTTGTTCATCATGTAGGTAAGTTGTAATCATTAAATATTCCAGCAAAGGGCCCCTTGTAAGTGTTCCTTTTTTTTTTTTTCCATTGCCTGCTACGTATAGTTCAATAGCATATAGCTCCTGGAAGTTTGATAATAGTTAGTTGCAACACTAGCCAATCATATACAGTATGTATTTATATGTTTATATATTAGGGGTGGGAATCTTTTACTATCCCACGATTCGATTCCGATTTTTGGGGCTATGTTTCGATTCAAAATCGATTTTTGATTCAAAACGATTTGATTCATGATTTCTGCTTCAATCTATATGTGTGCAAAGGATCGTCATGATGTGGTCCAGTCTGCTCTGCAAGACAGAATGAACAATTGGAGACATTGAAGTGTCTTTTTCACATTTATTAAGTTTTAAACATTTATCCATGCTTAGATGGAATTGTTGCAACTGTTGCATAAAAGCAATATCACATATTGCGTAAGTAACAAAAATAAAACTCTCTATAAAAAAATAGTGCAGTTAAACTTGCTGCCTTTTAAATTCTAAGGAAAGTGTCCACTGTGTGTGGACCACAACTGCTGCTCTAAGACGCTAGCTATGAAATAAGTTGGAACAAAAATAAAGTGCTTCTGTATAATAAAAATGGTACAGTTGAACAAGATGCATTTTGTTGCACCAAACATTAATAGGTCTCAGTAGCTTTAAAAAAAAGAATAATAAAAAAAAGAATAATAATTATGAAATTAAATCGATTTTGGGCCATTGTATATCGATTCTGAATCGTAGTAAATGAGAATCTTATATGAATCGATTTTTTGGCACACCCCTAATATATATATATACACATACAGTATATACAGTGTGTGTGTGTGTGTATATATATATATATATATATATATACACATATACATACATACCGGTATGCAAAAAACATACAGAAATAAACATCTGAATGATATAAGACGTGGAAATTAATTTGCAAGTTATAGTTAGGCCGTATAATTCTCTGAATCTTCTCCCCTAATGCGGGTACAGTTTTGTTGTGACACTGCATATCAATGCAGACAACCGGCTCTAGCTCCGCTTCTGAGAATTCAGATCACCAACGCTGGCTCTTGTGGTCAATTAGAGGGATAATTGGCAAGGACTGGATCCCCATCCAATATGTAGCTTGTCGACGCTGGTGTCGCGCCGCGGACGGGAAAGACAGCGACTCGTACAGAGGCCGGTAAACAAATGTGCTCAGTGCCAGTGCTACTGTCTAATCATACGACGTGCTGCAACTTTCCCTCCATTCAGATTCATCACAATTCATCAATCTCACTTTTCGGTCCGCATTGGTTAAGACACGCAAATGATTCCCGCGGCTCCACCCCCTTTCCCCCTGCGTACCCCCCCACCCTCCCCCTCAGAGTGATGTGGTGCCGCACGTGCTCCACCTCAGCTTAGCTCCATCATGTTTATTGGACTGATGAACCCAGCAGGCAGAGTCCCAGCCGGCCCCCACCACGCTAAACAAAACCCCCACGTTCATGTGCTCAAGATGTAATGAACCCGCAGAGAGGGGCGGCTAGGCCCAACTGTTTCCAGCCAGGACCCAGGCGTCGCCTTGCCTAGATAGCCCACGTAAATATATTTAAAGGCAAACCGTGGGTGTGGGCAGCCAGGGCACACGGCTCCTCATTGTTGCCACTCCTGCACCCGGTGGCCTTTTAATTACCCACCGCTACCATCTCCTGCCAAGGATGGCCATCGGGGGCCCTTGCTGGTCGGCACGTGACCAAAGCGTGTGGGAGGGAGTTGTTTTGCTTTTCCACATTGTCGTTGCAGCGGTAAAGATGTGTGGAGTCTTTTTCTCGTGGCGAACAAACAAACAGAGAGTGAGATCAGTGAGAGCGAGGAGGAAGGACAAAAGAGCGACATGGAAGAGGAGTAAAGACTGTAGGAGAAACGACGGGGTCGCGTCAGTGTTTTAATGAAGGCCGGCCTGAATGTAGGGGATGTACCCCCCTGCTGGTCTAAGTCTCTGCTCCGAGCTCTTTGCAGAGAGAATGGGGGGAGACCGTCGTTCTGGGAGTTGCCTTGATTTAACAGATTAGGCAACCCACACTGTAAACCTGCACTGTAAATCTTTGCACAAACGTTTGTTAATGCCGGCTATATGTAAGCTATAAGCTATAAGACTAATTTGGTCATACTATACTAAATGGGCTTCAAGGGATTTAATGAGATTTTATCGTGAATGGCTGTTGGCTGGATTAGAAGCCTAGTCATCTTTATTATGATGTAGTCATTTGGTTGTAATGTCATGAAAAAAAAAAGAATTAGGCATTAGTGCAGGTTAAAAATTAACCTTTTCCTTGGTGATGACATGGAATTACATTAAGAGGCACACAATTATTGAAATTTAGAGGAGCAAACAATATTTACTCCAAAAAAACATTCTTAGTCTTTAATGGGCATAACAGCCCACATTGTTGCTAGTTTAATCATTACGGTTGGATTATAGTGCAAATGAGGGGATGATTCTATTGTGCTTGGGGCTTTTATAATGCTCTTTCATCATTAGGTTGAGACATTTATGTGAGGCTCATTCTTGATTTTCCGGCATTGTAGCACTCAAGGTCAGGTAGCATTGTGCGTTCTCGTTTTTGTGCCTTATTGACTTGCAAAGAGAGGAAGTAAATCAACAAAGCTTCGATCCAAATGAAAGAGGTTAGAGGAACTGGTTATTTCTCTGCTCTGTTTCTTAATGTGAGTCAAGCAGAAGGAAAGAATACTCTAGTAGCGTTTGTGTGGCATTACTAATCGGTTCAACCCTGATGTTATGGAGTTAGTTTTGTTTCTGTGCTTTATTTGCCATGTGGCATTTGCTGCATAAGCATTCATAATATGTTGGCGTTATGCTGCACTCTATACTGCAGCTGCCTCTCCTCTCTGACGATTGAGCATTTGTGCTCCGTATTTTATTCAGACATGCATAACATTACATATTCATGTTAATAGCAGATCAAGGATCGAAGAAAACAGTTCAAATGTGATAATCCTTACTGTTCACAGGCACATATTTTTTCCATCTTAGAATTAATAGCTGTTCATTTGTTCATCTTTGTTTTAAATATTCTCATTTCAATTAACATTAGGAAAGCAACCATTACTAGGACAATATGTGGGTGTATAAATATATATAATTCATCCAGCCACTCTTCTATCAACTAGAATTACAAACTCCCTCCCATTTATCTCACCCCTTAATCTGTCCATTTAAATTCAAAGTGTGCAATCATCCACAATTTGTGTCTTCAAAGAAAAAGTTTCCCATTATCCTATGCTATTGTTTAATTTACCCAACTATAATGTGTCAGAGAAGATTTGGATGTTGGTCACTAAGAGATGCACCCTGTTCCCCGGTCCTGGCTCTGCTCCCAAAGGAGAACTTTGCGAGCGTGAGCGAGGAAAAAGAAAAAATGACGAATGCCATCAGCCATTTCCCCAGAGAACTGCATCATCCAAACAAAAGCTGATGTACGCATATCTGTTCCCCCCAGACATTTCTAGTTGAGCAGCGCAAAGCAAAAGCCATGAGCAGGTTAGTTTACTGAGTAAATGTATTTATTTTATCCTTGTCTGCAGATGACACGAAGCAAAGAATTGGGGGGAGTGTGTGGGTTGGGGTGGGTGGGGGGGGGCGAGTGGTGGTTTGCATCTCAGAGATTTTGAGGTTAGAGTAAACAGACGATGTGGATCACATCTGCCATTCAGGGGTGGGTCCCAGAATGCGTTTCCCTGTGCCTTAAATTATGCTATATGGACGTCCTATTTACCCACTTCAGAGCCCTTGATGCGTTGATAATGTAGGTGTCATCCTTTTGATTTGTTAGGTTGTTTCTATTTAATAAAAAAGCGAAGTATGCCCTTGACGCATCCCATACTGATCCAACTCATACAAATAATCAGCTTTGATTGCTTTTTCCACACTTCATGTTGATGAGTTGCTTGTACCCCGTGTATCAGCATGGGAGTTAAGCAATAGATTACTATTTTTAATGTGAACTTCTTACTCAGATCAAGGGCCTAGCCAGCCCATATTCATCATTTATACAATTTGTAACACATTAATCAACTGCCGATCTTCATTTCTGCTCAGTGTTTGTACCATTATGTGCTTGCCCCTATGTGCTAGCATCCACCGCACTTCTCACTGTCCCCTGAAGGAGGGATCCTTCTTCAACGGTTGGTCCCTTGAGGGTTTTTTTTCCTTTCCCTTTTAGAGGGCTTAGCCCAAGGGCTCCGCTGAAAAGGCTGCGTAGCGCGTCAGCACCCGCGCAGCATCCACTCACAGCTATGTGTGCTCCCCAGGCAGCCTAACCCAAGTTGAGTTTTTCCTTTCCTTGAAAGCAAACAATGGTGAAGAATGACGTCCTCCTTTTATGAGTGGAGGCGGTGGGTTCAAGGAGGTGGCTAGTGTTTGCCGTTGAGAATTGACGCAATATCCGGTGGCTGCGGAGCGAATTCAGTTGATTATTATCGCAGCGTTTGAAGGAAATGATGAAGTTGATGAAGAATTAAAAGGGACAATGATAGCTCATTGTAATTGATTAATACAATGAACTTGACTTGACAATGATTGAGATTAAAAGACATTCTTGAGATTTTAGTCCTTCTTATTTTCATGCAAAGGTTAGCTTCCCATTCGTTGTCAGGGACTCCAATGAATCTGAACACATTACGGAAAATATATCCAGCTTTTTTTGGGCAAATCCAAATTTTTGGCAGTGCATTAGCTTATTAGGAGGAAACTATGAATAACTTATGGGCACCTTTTCATACATTTAATTTATTTGTTTGAGTTTTCCTTTCCCAAATATTTTACTTTAACACTACAGAATTGAATGCCAGGAAAGGCCTATTAATTGTGTCTAATGGCTTTATTGTGCGCCAATGAGTTCCATGATTTGTTCCATTTGTTTTGCAAATTCAATTAAATTAATTCCTTTTTTTTATCAGGAAACTTAAACTGCGTTCAGATGAGAAACAAGTAAAACAGGCCACTTTAATTGCCACCCTTTTTTCTTTCTTCTCCTTTACCAATGTCGTTTAGTGCAAGAGAGGGGTTAAAAGAATCTCAGAAAGCAACCATAAAAGACCCAAGGCTTGCCTGCTCTCGGATGCCCATGTCTGACAACCGGTTTGCTTGACATAAGGGGCCCTTTGGCAGCATATGCATTGAAGGAATATATTGAATGTACTGCATGCAAATAGCCTTGAATGTAATGACTCCATCGTCAGCCTTGTACTAAGGCCGTTATTTGGTCTAGTGGGGGGCTTCTCGCTGCTTGGTAGACAGTTGCATTAGATTGGCACAGTTGCACAGTCTCGCTCTACAGCGTATACTGATTCACTTACTTGAGATTTACACACAGCTCACGTGCGCATGCACATGCACACATAAAAAAAATACACATACACACACACACACACACACACACACCACACGCAAAAACACACACACATGCATACACACACATGTGCATACGCAAACGTACATGTGCTTAAACACACACACACACACACACACACACACACACACACACACACACACACACACACACACACACACACACACACACACACACACACACACACACACACACACACACACACACACCTACACAGATAGATCCACAAAGACCACACACGGTCATAAACCCATCAATCTAATGGGTTTATGGCAGCCGAAGGCTACCTAAGTTAATTCTTTGCACACAATCTAAGCGTGTTGTTTAGAAGATTGTTGTAACTTATTTTTCTCGTGAACTCAAATCTGCCCGCATACGTTAAACCTTATATGTGGCATAATCGTTCTTTCACAAGCAACGCCTTCCGCTGTGCATTTCCTTTCGTCCTTTTCGTATTCTCATTGCAGCATCAAAGAAACACATGGTGACGCACAGGCTGTTTCCTGGTGCATTTGTATCCTCAACGTTTGTTTTTCCTAATTATTTTTGCTCAGACTGCATTACATCGCAGACAACAAGTTTGCGATTGAATCGACTGAGCATTGCATGTAGCCTCCATTATATTTAATATGTGCTCATCTCCACTGCGCTCAGCAGACTATTGGTTTACCATTTACCAGACATGGCGATCTGATAATGAAGAGCAACCCTGTGCAACGCAATACTCTGGCACACACACAGATCTGCGGCAGCCGAACGATACCCCCAACCTCCTAAGTGCACCAATGTACTGTAATGTAATGTCTCGGTAAAAGTGCTTACTTTTATTTAATATTTTCTACTTCTACCTATGGCTGAATGTCAGCAACGATTCAGCCTTTTTAAGATGCTTCACTCGTGTGTGTGTGTGTGTGTGTGTGTGTGTGTGTGTGTGTGTGTGTGTGTGTGTGTGTGTGTGTGTGTGTGTGTGTGTGTGTGTGTGTGTGTGTGTGTGTGTGTGTGTGTGTGTGTGTTAGAAAGGATTAACCCTTGTTCTCTACTATGCATGTCTATATGTGATCTTCAAATTTAGATTTAGCATTGGAGAGTATATGAGGGTACAAACCCACACGCATATGTATTCTATTGACACATTTCAGACACAAATCTTGAGTGAAATGAATTAGAATTCATTCCCCCCCACACACACATTGTGTTATACATAGAAGTGTTTATCTGACCCAAGTGTTGACTTGGGTCAAGAATCAAGAAGGAATTGACATGGCAGCGGTTATCTTTGATAGCTTCCGGCCATAATTTCCCAAAACAAAACATTGTTTTTGGCTCACCCTAATAGCCACAGTGATTTCATATCAAAGCCACAGTATGTCGTCAAAGCAGGTGGCATTCTCTCTATATTATTCAAAGCAAAGGAAACAATCAACTTGTGCATTTCTTATTTTTGTTCCCTTCTCTCCCCTTTATCTAAACAGCTTCTGCCTTTCAAACTTCTGAGAACGGTAGATGAAGCTGTGCTGAATAATTGAAGGGATGCCGTCCACATTGTCTCCTTGCCGCCCTTCAGATTGATTACAATAACAAGCAGAAAACGGAAAAAAGATGGGCATCATTTTCGTTCTCATTTTACATTATGGGAGAATGGAAGTCACCAGATTGTCAGAACAAACATCCTTTCTGTTGTCAAATTAGCTTGCGTTCTCATGCATTTGATTTCGTGAACTTTCCATTAAAATCCATGCTTTATATAAAATACAGATATAATAAATATACAACTTATAACCCCTGATCAACATCATCTGCGACATTACCCTATGTTAAAGCGCTGGCCATTAAAATCTGGATTTAGTTTAGTATTTTTTAAGGTAAGTATTATTTCTGCCACTAGGGTTTTAACGTTTTTTTTGTTATATTTTTATTTGGAATGACATTGCATATTCGACAGATATTCACACACTGAATTACAACAGTGTGATGTGGGGGAACTGAAGACACGGATGACTGCTATCAGTCCGGTGTGTCCAGCTGTGTTTACCTGCTGAGGAGACAGTCAGGCAGGTGCACTTCTCTCTATAGAGCCATCTGTGGTCAATATTTAGAAGTCTATCCCACCACAACAGTAAACAGCAAGTAAAGAACGTCCGCCAGTGGAGCTCAAGTGTGGCTGTAAGGCACATACGACTGTATATTGGAGGAAAATCATCTTTTCACACCAAGCGCCTGCAAATGAGTACACACGTCCTCGTTGAGATTTTGTGTGTTCCTGTGATACCTAATTCTCATTGGTGATCTCCGGTTTGATTCTAACAATGAATTAAGCTAGCCAAATGTACCAGGCCATTACCGTTAATGAAGCCATGGATTTCTCTGGGTTTGAACATTGTTGGAAACAATTTGGAAAATCGAAGTAAACAACTCAACAAAATATAACAGCTCTATTTGTTTTATGATATTTTAATGCATAATTGCCGGTATATATCATACCTTTTAAGTTTATGAACACACACAACGATGCTAGATTAGAGATGTGTAAACTTGACAGATATTAACGTACAGATACATTTTTCTCACTAATTGATTATGATTATCCTCACTGTATTTAATACCCTATACAGTCTGGTATTATTGCTTTTATCGTTAGAAGATCATTATATTAGATGAAGTCCAATGAGTGTGTATATATATATTGTATAGTACGCAAAATAAACATACTTATTTTTTATTAATAATTAAATACTAAACACAAGAAAAGTTACATTTCATGAACATTATTTGGTATTTGATATAAAGTGAAAAACATAAAGGTTTTTGGGAGCTCTGTAGGGACAAATGGGCAAAAAACAAACAACTTGCACACCTCTGTTTACAATATGAAATGGTTATCTTCCTCCCTCTCCGCCTCCTGCCTTGTTCAGGAGACTGCAAATTGCCCAGGAGACGACGCTATAAAATACCTGCAGAAATTGTCTTTCTGAAATGGGTGAAAGAAAACGCTGGGTTTTTTAGGTAACCTTGGTTTCCCTTTTTGTCACTATATATTTTGTGTACAAAGCCTTTTGCTGTTGTTTCTCAACACTTTGAAAACGTTCTGAAAACATCTTAAATCCATCATACATCACGTGTTCCTGACAATGTGCAACTGACAACTTCTTCAAATACTCATCTCGCGAATATGTATATATCTTTGCATTATTATGCCGCTGTGCCCAAGACGAGTCACTGCACAAACACCGAGTTAAAAGGTGTGCAGGCCTTTTGAAGAGGCACAATAAAGACTGGAAACAGGATGAGCCGAGGCGAAGAAATACATAATTTGTGTGTTCTCAATCTGAGAAACAGAGGACATTTTACTGCGCACACAAGGAGAGGAGGTAATTCTATCATTATTTTTATGAAGAGACGGGCCGCATAGAACCCGTGGCCTTTGACTAAATGCCTGAAAGGGTTGGCCGGTTTGAAGTGGTATTAAGATGAAGTAATGTGCATGCAAAGTGACACATAGTGGTCTTTGTTACACTGTGTACTTAGTTTGGGTTGTATAGGGCTCCCATGCAGCTATTGCACTGCTGACATTATCAGATGGGATGAGGATAGTTTAATTTTAAGGACACTTACATGGATATCATTTCCTGAAGTATGTTAATAATTAACTATCATTGCAATCATAGTCACTGAACTTATGTAGAAAATAAACAGTATCTTATTTAATGAATAACTGCTTTTAAATGGCTCTCTAAAGCAGGCGTCTCAAACTCAATTTACCTGGGGCCGCTGGAGGTAGGAGTCTGGGTGAGGCTGGGCCGCATCAAGTATTCCACAAAAAAGTACAAATATCCAGTCTTCTCAAGCTTTACTATTAACAGTGCTGCAAAATGAATGCTTTTTTGAACATGAATGGCTCTTTTGAACATGAACGGCTCTTTAAAACATGAACCTTCTTCAGAACCTGAACTGTCCTTCTGAACATATGGCTTTTCTTGCCTACTCCTCCTGATCACTGCTGCTCTTCATCTGTTCATCATTTTAACACGGGAAGAAAAAAAAAAGAAAAAAGCCCTAGAAACGCAGATGATTGCGGCAGAGAAACTGAGAAGTTTTAACTTCCAGGGTTGAATATTTTTGAGAAGAGATGCGTGTAATAATTTCCTAAATGTATTACATGACTTTATTTCATGATATATAAATTTCAATTAATGTGTGTCGGCCTCAACTTGATTCAAAACACTATTTCACACCGTCGATATTTCATCTCCCACTGGACACACACACACACACACACACACACACACACACACACACACACACACACACACACACACACACACACACACACACACACACACACACACACACACCGACGTATCCAGGCCCATGCAGTTATAAAATGCAATCAAACATGTCAAAACAGACATTTTCTATAAATTGCCTACCAACGTTTGCAGTGAGAAAAACTAGCGCACATTTCATGCTCAGGGATATGATGCTCCAGAACTTGAGGAACTCGGTTGCTAAGCGGTTAGTTTCAGATGCTTCAGTATGCTCGAAATACATCAGAGGAGTCACACAGGAGAGAAGGGCGTATCTCCAGCGCACACACACTTGGGAGAAGCCAAACCATTGGCCTACGTACATTTCACCTCCGTCTTATGCAAGGTTTTTGTGCGAGGCAAGGATTATAAATGAGGCCACCGGGCAAGCGCAGTGAAATTTAAGAAAAAGAAAAGAAAAAGGGGGACTAAACTTTGATAGGGGGCCACAAAATATCGTCCGACGGGCCGCAATTGGCCCACGGGCCGCGAGTTTGAGACCCCTGCTCTAAAGTAAATGCAGACTCCTGATAAAACTGAACATTGATCGATTCCTTTAGTTGAATGTTTAATCTGAACAGCGTTCAACAGCAAGCCATGTATCGGGAAGCCCCTCCAGACTGTTACCTCAGGGTCACATGTCACTGCATGGGATTTACTGGACTGGCTGGTGAACATGGTTGAAATGTTGCTTTGCTAAACTGCTTTATTTGGCACAGGTAGCTACTAATCTTGAGGTATAGAGGCAAAACACAAAATCTGCTTCTTTCTGACGATTTCCCGTCAAGAAAGAGTAAAGGGATTGGTATTCAAATGGATCTTGAGCTATCGTTACTAAGCTCATTTTGATGTATGTGCTACTTGTTCTTACTTATGCAGTCTCCATTACATACGGCGCTATACATTTAATCAATCTAAAGCCAGCCGGGTAAGTGTGCTGGTGTCTGCAGCGCTCCGACTTCCTTGCTAATTGAAAGTCCAAGAGGGAGTGGGGAAATAGTAAGCCCTTTAGACGTTCACGTTCCCACTTTGTTCAGAAACTGTAATATTTCATTAATGCGGCGGGAGGAGTGACAGGGAGGACTTATTATATGTTGTATTTTATCCTTTCCCATATTCCTCCTGTGCTCCTACTCCTGTTTGATGGGCCAAGAAGGCCAAGCGCCATTTAGGTGGGATTTTTTTATTTAATTTTAATTTTATTTCTTTTGAACCTGGAAGAAGACGAATTTGCTTCTCCTTTCCTTTTGGTAGACCCCAAAAAACGACACTAATAATACACCATTATTATTGCTCGCCCTGTCAGGTTTGAGGTCGCGATACACTGATTCTGTGGAGCTACTGGTGGATGTGTCCGTATGGTTGTAACTTTCACCAAACAGCTTCTTCAGTAGTTCTTCTGCAGTGGCTCTGACTAACATTATTGACGATTCAGGTGCTATTGTGTAAGGGCAAACTACTACTTTTCACAATACACTTGTCCATGAATGACATCTTTTTTGTATCCTCTACCTAGTGTTTTAAAGGTTTACAAAATTATACCTCTGTATGATTTATCCTGAAAGACACCAGTGGATATTTAATTGCTTTTTTAACTCAACAAGACAAACAAATTATAGCTTTGTGGTGTATTATTCTCCTCTCTCTCCCTCTACCTGTAATCTTTTTAATATTTGCTTGTTTACATTTCTCAACCTGTGGGAAACTGTTTCATGTTTAATGAAAATGGTGGTTAATGTCAAAATTAATTAGAATTGCTTTTAATTAGAATTTTTTATCAACCATGATATATGAGTTTGTTTCCGGTTAACTTTCAAAACCGTTGCTTTGCTTTAAAAGATAATTGCTATAACAATCACTTGGTTTTTCTGTTCGGTAATGCTGTGATCATCTTACTTAAGTTCACATCTAACGCTTATTTCGTGAAAATACATATATTTAGCAAAATAAAATGAGATCTTTCGAGCGTAACATTTTTCACGTCAAACGTTTCCCCAAAATACTTACTATCAGCCAAAATTGACAAACCCCAATAACGACTAGCAAACATTGTGATTACGAGTCGGTAACAGATTTTGACTGAGCATGGATTGTAAACAGGCCCCTACTGTTTGACATACCATGGTTTTCCAAGCACAAAGAACCGCAAGGACAGAAGTGGGGCTTTTAAAATGTCACTAGTTCTTGAGAAAGTCAGCAAAGTGTTGCCATGCGTAATAAGAGCTTGGGCGAAGACGAGATTGCATGCAAGTCACTTGAAGTTCATCAAAACAACATTTGTTCTGTTTACTTATTTATTTCCATTTTCTCAAAGAACCCATAGGTATCTCGCTTTGAAAGCATGTCTGAGTGTAATCAGAGCTATATATAATATATATAAATATCTATATATATATATATAAACATTAAAATAAATGGAAAATCTGCTGTCGAATGCGTACAGCCTCGTCGCACACTCCTAACATTGTAAGACATTACTATGAGACATAACACCACGCCGTTACACACAATCGTTAATGCGCAACGCTTATCATTTACCGAGAGCCCTGCGAGAACGTGGCGACTCACAAACTGGCAGGCGACGAGGACAACACGATTTGGATTGCCTAGTCTTGCCTTTTTCCTTTTTTTTTGTCCCTTCATCAGTCTCCCGGCCATGTTGTCATGTCCCATCTGCCGGCATCGACTTGATCATTTCCTTGACAGTTTTAGTATTACTGTCTCTGCTGCCGCGTTCCTGTGAGCCAGTGAACGACAAAGAGTGATATGAAAACTTTATTTTTTTTCCTTTTAGATTTTCCAATCTCGGTGGAACTTCCCATTACCTGCCAAAGTGTTTACTCTGTCCCCATAGCCCCTGGGAGCTAAAGGGCTCTGGCGCTCCTCCGTGCTCTCTCTTCCTTTAAATACTGCATGAGGACCATTAGGGACAGGAGCCGTGCACTGTGGCCCTGCACCGCCTCCTCCACCGCCATCCCCTCCACCACCATCGTAACCGCATCACCTTTAGCGAAATGGGCATTAGACGTTATAACGATGCCTGTGCTAGTGCGCTCCATTTAAAGGGATCTAAAAATAAGGGGAAGAAAAGGGAACACATCTGGGATCGAGGCGCAGTGGTGGGCAGGCGTAGACAGCGACAAGGTCAAGTCTGCGCGGTTCAGCAGTATGTAAGAGATGAAAACATTGGCGATGGATCTTCGCGTTTCACCGTTTGTCTGTTTGTTCGCGAGTTGTTTTGTTGCCATGTCTGGAGGCTATGCCACGGGTAAAGCCATTAGAGTCTGAAGACGAGCCACAAAGTAAGCAACGCCAGAGTAGCCCTCCCTGCACCAGACTCTTGTTTATCTGCAGTGTGTGTGTGTGTGTGTGTGTGTGTGTGTGTGTGTGTGTGTGTGTGTGTGTGTGTGTGTGTGTGTGTGTGTGTGTGTGTGTGTGTGTGTGTGTGTGTGTGTGTTATCTGCAGTGAGGGTACACTCCAAAACAGGACGTGTGTGTGAGATTGTGTGTGTGTGTGTGTGTGTTTGTGCGAAAGACAAGGTTTTGCTGACAGAAGCGCAGTGTGACATCTGTCACACAGCGCATTTAGTGGACATGTTTGACTTCAATTTGATATGAATGGTTATGATGGATGATGGATTGGAGGAAATTGAGCTAGTATTAAATAGACCATCCTGATACAATGCACATTGGGTGTTGCCGCACGACTCTAAAGCCCATCTCTGCACAATAAAAATGCCATATAATTGCACATAGTGAATATACACCCCATGTGGTTCTGTCACTTTTTCTCTATGGATGCCCCAAAGGACTGCCAGCCAGCAATGTCCATGCAGCTGGAGCAATTTGCTCATTTATATACGCAACTCAAACCAAAAAATGAAAATGTTTGGAAAGCAAAGCAAATGGGTTCTTATCGCTGTTGCATTCCCCCTGAAGAAAGTGACTAACAACTCATTCCACTGTGCGTCACCGCAGGCTCTCGCAGCCCTACTTTTGTCTCTTTGTTTGCTGGCAAAATACAAAGTTGATGCCAACCATTTGGCTGGGCTTGCACATCTGAAGGAAGGGCTGGCAGCCAATCCCTGGCCTGCCTGAACACAGGGGAGGAGTCAGGTATAAATACCAGGTGTTCCTGCGGAGTGCTGCTCCGGGCTGCGTCACGTTCAAACAAGTCGCCATGAGGGTCAATCCCATTCTTTTTGAGTGCACACCCGTTGGTTGTGTGTGAGGAGGATGGGAAAGCCTGGGCTTCTCCTTCCTGTCGTTACTCAGTCCCATGTGGTGTCATTATGTTGTCTTTGTGATGTTCCATAAAAATACTAGGTGACCTTTGGAATAAGATGACACAAAAACAATTTGCACAGCTTGCCACGAAGCCATCGTTGGCTTGCTACAAAGGATCAGCAGGTAGTTAACATTAAGGAAGTCTTGTTTCCACTTGTCCGTTTTGACAAAGGACTATTAAGTATGAGTGACTTGGTCTACGGTGTCTCGTTGTTCTACTATAATACTCAGGACTGCAGGAATGTCATTTGAAGTGATTTGGAAGGTCATCTTAGTCATTAATAATGGTAGTATGGCCTTCAATATCTACTCCCCTGAATACCTTCCCAGTAAATCACTTTAAAACGTGTTTCTTCCATAAATGTCGGTCCAAAGAGCAGCCTATTACAGATCTCGAACCAAGTTCAACCGTGCCAATAAAAAGATATAAACTTGTTTTAATCTGGAATACTCGTAAGACCCATCTGCATATGCGGAGTACTACTAATAATCATGGTAGTAAACTAGAAAATGCATTTCCTGGAGAAAATGTGGCGAGTACTGTAGTGCCAAGTGAGGTTGAAAATAAAATTTAATAAGCCACATCATTTAAGAGATAAAGTAATGTTGAATAGTATAAGTAAAGTGAAAAGAAATACATGCATAAAAAATATGTATCATAAATCTATATTAGTTATTCAATGTTTACATAAACAGTATATTTATTTACAGATATCTTTCCAATGTTATTACCATTCGGAAGTTCAATTTTAAGTATTGATACACGATTCACAATGTTATTGGGAAAGGGGAGTTCTTGTTCTCCTTTCTCCAACATTGGCCGCTGGTATGATTCCTTAAGGAAGGTGTTCCTCCCCACCTCTGCCTCTTTGGTAGATTCACTCGGGACCTGCAAACACCATCCCCATTATTCTTTGCTAGTGTACTAAAAGTGTGCCTCACTGTGAAGCATTGCAGTGATAGAAAAAAACTGCCCTTTTCTCTTCTTAAAAGTCTGGTGCTTGTGAGTTATATTTCATGTTTGGTGGTGTTGGCTTGTATTTTCGTATCCAATCGCATCTCCCCATAATTTCACCCATCTTTGACATTATCCAATAGTATCCCATGGACCAGGGGTGCAGTCAGCAGATCCCATATTGATTACCTCAAGTTCGGGGTGGCCAAAATTGATAGCCGGGGCATTTCCCGCAATCTGAAATGCAATATTCCATCTCAAAGAATCCCAGTCTCTGAGGCGTTAACTAGAAATTACACTAGACGACTTGTTAATTTATTCTACATTGCTCTTGTCTAAGTGGATTCGCATAACCATGCTTCCTGAAATTCACTGCAAATCCCCCAACTCCCCCAACCCAGTTCCTTCCCCACACTGGCATCTAGTTTATTTACATTAGCATATTAACTGTTTAAGGTCCATTTGAAGCGTGTGGGAGGTTCCTTTTCATGTCTCTCAGCCTTTTGTGTGGGCAGTCTGTCTCGCCGCGGTGGGAGCTGCACCTGAATGACAATATGGATGCTCAGTGGAGAGCGCTGCCGGGCCAGGCCACTCTGTTCAGGATTAAAAGAGGTGATGATGTAGGTGGTGCTGGTGCCCATTGATTTCACACGGAACAATGGAAAAGAGTTCGTAAATATGATGAGCTTGTAGTGGGGACCTCATGTAATGCCGATTACTGGGAAATGATGTTTGCCTCAATGTTTATATCTGGTTTCATCTCTTCCTCTGTCTCTGCCTGTGTCTCCCTCTATAGCTGTTGATCGGTCTTATCTGTCGCTCTGTATCTCTTTGTTCATCTCGTTCTAGCTCTCTATCACATTCTCACTCTCTCTTCCAACACCACACATAACGCACACTCACACACACACACACCACACAACACACACACACCCACTCAACACACACACACACTCGAAACATACAATGTTGTCTGAACACATACGTGCTCTCTCTATCGCACACAGCACACACACCACACTAGCACACACACACAACACGCACACACGCACGACGCACACACACACACACACACACACACACACACACACACACACACACACACACACACACACACACACACACACACACACACACACACACACACACACACACACACACACACACACACTCGAAACATACAATGTTGTCTGTGAACACAATACCTGTGTCTCTCTCTATCGCTCACTGGCACACACACGCACACACATAAGCCCCCACAACACACCCCGATGAATACACTGTGCCCCTGCCAAGCGTGTTTCGCTTACACAACACACATTAGACCTACCTAAGTCGCTCCTCGCTGTGCTGCATTCGCACACAAATATACAAATACAGACCCTTGCATGAATCAACTCCCCCTGCATCCCAATGCACGCATGTACATACACACAGACACTAACATGCACATACACACACATTTACACACAGACACTAACACGCACACACACACTCACAGCACACACACACACACACACACACACACACACACACACACACACACACACACACACACACACACACACACACACACACACACACACACACACACACACACACACACACACACACAGAGAAGATAATCCCTTAGAGCAACCCGTCACTTGCTGACTTCATCAAAAAGTGTGTGGCTGTAAGCAAAGGTCTCCATTTAGCACTTCATACACAGTTGGTCCCTCTGGAGACACAGAGAGCGCTGTCAGCCAAATGACCCCCCCCCCACACACAACACACACACACACACACACACACACACACACACACACACACACACACACACACACACACACACACACACACACACACACACACACACACACACACACACACACATAACCTAAAGAGGAGTCATCCAGTTACAAGTATGAGGTTGGGCGGTGCATCTGAAGTCTGTTAAAGGTGTGTCTCCCCCTCCATGTCGGGCCGACAGCAGGTTGACAAAAAAGAAAATGCATAAATACAAGTGACTTTTGGAAATTGCCAGTTGCCTGACAGAGGGCAGATGGCATTAATGTCTTCCACAAGGCTTGACAGCACTGTAAAGTCTTCCAGCAATGGAGGCTATATGGCCTTGGCACTGAGGGGGGAGGGGAGGGGATGTTTTCTCTTTTTTATGCTTCGCTTTTAACTTTTAAAGTCTCCCACTCCATTGTTCTTCCCCCTCGGTTTCTCAACGGAAAATATTCCATCTGCTCACAGCCCTGGGTCCCCGACAGTTTGGGTCCTGGATATTTCGGAGGGATTAAAAACGGGCACACTTCAAACTCCCTCACCATTTCCCATCCTCCCTGATTCCTTTGCGTCTATAACCCTGAGGGCCAGCGCTTCTGGTTCCGGACACCCCGATGGGGGGAGTCGCTCTCCGCGGCGGTGGGGTGATTATTCTGTTGACTAAATCATATTAAGTGGAGGCATTATCCTGGTGTCAAACAAGCCTCTGCGACAGGAGGCCTCATTACCCGGCGCGTCGTCTCCACTTACGTTCACTTCACGGATTAAATCGTGATTAGCATCCCACCACGCTTGTACCCGCTAAAACGTGACGTCTAGGAACCGGTGCTGTTGCCCTCTTTCGACGTTAGTCCTGCAGTATATGCTGTTGATCCCCTCTCTGTTGTAAAAAAAAAAAGAAACAAACCTGTTGGCAGACCCCCTGCCAACGCTCTGACAAAGCAGCCAATAAGAGCAGTCTATGGATTAACACGAAAACCAACATCCACTGTAAACAAAAAACTTGGTGTTACGGTGGAGGGACGCAAACACACCACTCGTATAACGGGGTTGGACAGTTCATGAATATTTTTTAAAGTGCCCTATGTATAATGTGCCCTAACCCTATGTATAATGTATTTCTTACTAATGGATAGCCCAAAAATATGGCGACTTCAATATCCTGAAAGGATTGTGTGTGTGTGTGTGTGTGTGTGTGTGTGTGTGTGTGTGTGTGTGTGTGTGTGTGTGTGTGTGTGTGTGTGTGTGTGTGTGTGTGTGTGTGTGTGTGTGTGTGTGTGTGTGTGTGTGTGAAATACAACTGGATGTTCTTAAAAGTCTAGCTCAGATTTGACAGTTTTACACTTTTCCTTCACTCTGTCTGCGTCACATGTGGTATCGAGGTTGTACAACGTTTTCAGCATGTAATTATAGTAGTGAACCCCTCATACTTACGTTGGCTAAATAACTGTCTGACAATGCTGGCATGCTGCAATTGCTGCTTGTGATTATGTCTTTTCGGTTTCTTTGCTGTTATGGTTTTAGGGGCGGTATAATTGTGCAAGCTATACGTCTATAATTTCATATATAAATACATGATTATATCTGGATTTACAAACAAGATTGCAAATGTAAAGCCATTCGTTTTTTGTGTACCAGAATTTCTTGTGAAAACCCTTTCACCTGGCAAAACTTCGAAAAAAGACCGCGAAAAGTGAGGTAAGCGGGTGAAAATCTCTTGATCTGGGCTCCCCTCCCCTTGATGTGACAGCTGGTGGCAGTTTTATTCTTCTTACTTGTCAATAGCACTCCCGTTCCCCAAACCCCCTCTCTGCCTCCCCCCACCAGCCCGCTCTCTCAGCCTGGATAAAACAGACTCTTGGCACACAGTGCTTTCCCTCTCTTTCCCTGTGAAGTGATCTCCATTGATCACGGCGCACAAGCAGAAGATGGCCTGCGTTGCTCGTCTGTCTGTGACTCTGCCTAGTATGCTTTGACAAGATTAGGGCATCTGTGCGTGCATGTGTATAGCTTAGACTGGAGCAAAGGGTGTGTGTGTGTGTGTGTGTGTGTGTGTGTGTGTGTGTGTGTGTGTGTGTGTGTGTGTGTGTGTGTGTGTGTGTGTGTGTGTGTGTGTGTGTGTGTGTGTGTGTGTGGTGTGTGTGTGTGTGTGTGTGTGTGTGTGTGTGTGTGGGGGGGGGGGCACACCTGAGGCAGCTTCCATGCTAATGTGGAGCAGGTGAACTTGTGTCTTTGGACGGTCGGGAACCAATTACCACCACCACCACGAGCGCCACTGCTTGTCAGAGCGGGGGGAAGAAGCCCATTGCTGAAGTGTGAGGGGCTGCCGTCTTGCATGTCATCCTTCTTGAGCCACAGCTCTGCAAGATATCAAAAGCCCCCGGTCTCTTAAGTGGGAGATGTCTCCCACGCAGCTCGGACTCGCCGCTAACGAAATAAAGTTGTCTTTCTGTCCTTTTTTCTGTTGAAAAACTAATATTGAAGACAGTTTTTCACTCTGAGGAGGGTTGGTTTTGTCAACTTTTGACAAACACCTGCTAGAAACCACATTGTGGTTTTTCTTCATGTTGTTGGCTGGCTGACAAGCGATAAACAAGTGGTAAACAAAAATATTATACTTGAACTCGAACATGTGAAGATTCCGGAGGGAGCAATATGGTAGATCAAAATGCCGACAACAAACGCAGACAACAAATAAAAGATTCATCCCCTCTTTAGTGCGTTGAAAGAGAGGGACTGGAACTCAAATGGGCCGACAATGTTGCCGCTATAAAGTGAGTGAAAAAAAATGAAAACGTTCAGCGTGTGTGACATCATTGAACACTTGCTGTGCTGGACCTACTGATCAGCCCCCTTCCCCTGCCTGTCCACACACATTGGTGTGTGTGTGTGTGTGTGTGTGTGTGTGTGTGTGTGTGTGTGTGTGTGTGTGTGTGTGTGTGTGTGTGTGTGTGTGTGTGTGTGTGTGTGTGTGTGTGTGTGTGTGTGTGTGTGTGTGTGTGTGTGTGTGTGTGTGTTGAAAGGGTGTTTGGGTGGGGGGGGAGGAGGAATGGGGGCCGTAGTAAAGCAGGCAGGTGCCAGACTCTGACATTTAGCCCCCCCTCCCCCCCAACGCCATCCCACCCATACCACCCCCCCCCCCCCCCCCGCTGTCCTTTTACGGCTAATCCTTTCATTGTGGTTGATGAGCTGTATCCTGGTGGTCAGTGCTCTCCAAGCGGTGACCAGGGCCATGTGGGATGGGACCGCTGGCACAAATGAGCAAGGACAATGCGCAGCCACTAAATGCGCTGTCTAATTCCATTACGCTGACATGCTAGTGCTCCAGTGACTCCCCCCCCCCCCCCCCCCCCTTCTCTGTCTGTGTGTGACAGCCCGGTACGGGGATGGAGCTACAGCAACCCCCCACCCCATACCCACTTACTGCCCCCCCCGCCCCCCCCCCAGTCTCTCCCGGGGTTTTTTGTCAGAGAGCGAGTAGAAATGATTCTATTCGTGGGTTGATTTATTCTCTTTTGCACCCACAGTCTGTGATCGTACACATTACAGACTCCTGTGACCAAGGAGTCGGGCACGGGACGCCCCACTGGAGGAGAAACGAGGGGAGTTGGGGCTTAGTGGGGAGGAAGAAAAGTATGCTGCCCTTAATTCCGGCCCCTCCCTCCCCCTCTCTCCTAAAGGAGGGAAATCTACAATGGCTCCACTTCGAAATCGCCACCGGCGTCGTTGGATTTGGCTCACTCCATCAGGCGGATACACCGTCCACACCATCCACAGCGCATCCGTCAAGATGCCCCGGCCTAGCCCACCTACCTGCACTCAGACAAATAAGAGCGTGGAGCGTGCAGTGGCGGCGCCGCAGGCACGCACGCCACGGCGGCAGACGGATGGAAGCACAGAGCGAAGGGGGGGGGGAGTGAAGGAACGTTCGACAAATAAGAACAAAATAAATAATTGAATGGAGGGAAGTCGATGCATAAACAAGAAGTGATTAAGAGTTATTCGTGCTGAAGCCGGACGGTGATCTGTGTTCAGGGAGATGGAGCCATCTTAGGCACCGGTGTATCTGGGTCTCCAGTGATGGCAAGTTCAGATGTTGATGGATGGGTTTATAGCCGGACTGCCATTGGCGCGCTGATGCATATCAACCAGTGCGCTGGCTAATGTTTCCAAACCAGTGCCCGCCCCCCCCTTGCCTGCCACCTGAGCCTCAGATTGGCATGGCAACAGTGTATTGTGCGCCGTTTTTACAAAGCAAGGCTCGTGAATTATTCATGGTCGCCATTACCAAAGCAGGACACAACAAAACATGCTGAACCACCATTAAAAACGATGGATCACGGCACACAATAATGAGCAAAATAGTCAAATGGCATCCAGGAAACAACAAAATGCACAGGATTGGTTCCAGTGAAAGAATGCATGAAGAGTCCTGCACACCCTTAAATCCATACCCCAGATTTTTCCAGTCGCTAGTTCCTATTGATGATGGATGCTAACATCTCGCATCGTTGTCAGCCAATCAGAAATGGCTATTTCAAAAGGCTTCTATTCACCAAAGAAGCGCACTATCCTTGATGTTTTCGACATAGATTTCCACCCATGGCTACTCTTTGAATTCACCACGGCAATTGTTAGCTTTATGAAAAAATGAAACGGGGTAAATTCCAATACGGAAATGTCTACCAGTGATTGCCCACTGGGCCAGGCAATGAGGTGAGAGCATCCCTCCAGGTGGTCCGGTCTGGTCACTCTGGCCCCATCCAGCAGCCCCCCACGGTGCTGTTGCTGCATACACAGAGCGTGTGTATGCAGCAAAACACTGTTGCACACCCTTCATGGCCGCTGTGAGCATCAGCGCGCCTGCGCCGTTCATGACATTGAACTGCAGCATAGATGATTGTACATACACGTTCATGACAATTGAACTGCAGCATAGATGATTGTACATACACAGGATTCACCTGTTTGAAGCAGGAACACTCACGCTATGTTGGCTCAGTGAATTGGGCTTTAAGCAGATGTTTACGAATTGGAATTGGTAGCATTTCGTACAAATTTTTCTTGCGTCGATGACATGCCCAAAAGCCCATTTGGCAGAAGACAATGTAGTTGGGAGTTAAATAGATTTTGGATTATACCTTTGCCACCCCAATCTCTCCATGGCTCTCCCTAAATGGAGGAAGAAATTATTTCCTTGGCCTCCTACTCCTCCAATTTAGAAAGATGTAAAAGTGTGTGAGGAAGTGACAGGGAACGTGGAGGATGATGAGCAGTGGGCCTGAGCGTCTGGGGGACGGGACTATGAAGGAATAGGGAAATCAAAGGGGGACACCAAAACATTATTGAAATGATTGTAAATTGTCATCTGTCGCCATAGTTGTTCCTTCTTAGTTGTCTTCTATTCACATGTTACTACCTCATACATTGGCACATTTTATCAAAAGCAACTCACAGGGTCACCAAAACAATATTGAAATGATTGTAAATTGTCATCTGTCGCCATAGTTGTACCTTCTTAGTTGTCTTCTAGTCATATGCTACTACTTCATACATTGGCCCTTTTTATCCAGAGCAACTCACAGGGATCTGAAGTCTGTGATTAAAGGAGCAAATAGGGCTTAAGCATCCTTATCAGAAATGCCGAACGTCGGGCTGCGAACGTTCTCTCAGCTGTTCATGTGGATGAACGCCTACTTAGGGGAACACACAAATAATCCCACATAAACACAAACACACATACATACACACACACACACACATACACATACACATACATATACACACACACACACACGTGCACCCTTATGTACCTGGTAGCCAGCCGCAGCAGTGATTTGTGCGTTCTTCAGGGACTTCTGGGGCATAATGCGATCATGGGGAGATGATTGATCGGCACTAGCGCCGGGGAAATGTCAGGTGCAGGGTTGATTGAATTCTGAGTAATGGCTGGCCGGCATCATAGCCCACCCTCTCCCTACCCCCCACCCCCCCCCCGCCCCTTGCTCAGCCCCCCCATCCCACCCCACTCCCACTGCACCCCACAAGTAATTAGCACTTTTAGGGGCATTGACGTCGGGAGTGATGGTGCGCTGCTCCCTTCCCTCTGCGCCGGTCCTCCCCCGACCGATTCCCGGTGACTGACGGGCACCGAGCGTACTTCGCTCCCCACCGCTGGACCATGAAATAATGCTGCTCTCATTTCATTTCTTTTTTCATACTCCCGCGGCCCCGCCAGACACGTGTAAATCAAAACGGGGGATCTGTGGACGGGGAGACTCGGGGAGAGAACAAACAGTGCAGGGAGAGACGGGTGATGTGCTGCGGAGAGTCAGAGTGGAGCTCAGGCTGCGTTGTTTGTAGCACCTGTTCCTTGTTACGACTGACATGTTGTTGGGAGGATCAAAACACATCGGAAGAACACTCAGGAATTCGGGTTCTCTTTGCTCACCATTTGGGATAAAAGAGAGGTGTGATTTCTTCGACCCGGCACTGCTGCAGGAGTCTGTGTGTGCATGTGTAGCACATCACATCACTCAAACACATACACTATCTCACTCACACGCACACACAAACACTCTTTCCCGTGGCATTGCCTAGTTGTGGGTTGAACAAAAAAAGTACATTTGTCTCATTATGCGTTTGAGTAGATGAATAGATAGAGATTCATTTATATAGATAAGACAAAATCGAATTTGTCTTATATCTATGTATATATCATTCACATCTATATATAATCCACTGGGAGGCACTAATTAGGTATATTCAGACCGAGGAGCAGGGCATTGACTTCAACCTCCTCATCCCGGAGCTTCAAACCTGGGACAGACTTCCAGCGGTGGTTCCGGGGGGGAAACCGAGTATTTGCATGAAATGGTGCTCTGCTGAGGGGAAAATAGAATATATATAGATATATAAATAACTATCTATATTCATCATCGGGCGGAGTGCCCTCACTACATCAAAGAAGACTTACAAGACTCGGGGTTTAGTCAGGAGTCAATGCGTTAGCCTGACAAGCAGCTTTGTGCTTTCTTGCCTGAATCAGGCAGAGAAAACAGGCCTGACAAAGCCTTCAGGCCAATACAGAGACATCAGGAAAGCCTGCAGGCTGACACACAGGCAAAGTACTGTGAGCTGGTGGGCGCGGACTCTGTATTAGGCAAAGCTGTCCTGTCTGGGGCCCCATTTCATTCCCAGAAAGATCGTCAGGACTTCATTACCCAGATGTCACTCTGCCGGGTTAGTGTGGGTGCATGACATCAGTATTCGTGGCCACATACACAAACACGCACAAGCTGGGATTGACACACACACACAGGCACATGCACACATACAGATGCCCACACAGCCTCACATGCCTGCACTCTTTGTTTTCTCTTTCCCTCCCTCTCTTGTTCTGTCTCTCTCTCTCCCCCGTCTCTCTCTACCCCGTCTCTTATCCCATGTCTTTCTCCCTCGTCTCTCATGTGCTACGAGAATGAATGGGATGCATTTGACATGTGGTGGGGCTTGGCCGTGTGGCAGTTGCAGCAGTAGCCATTTATTACATGTCTGTAGTTCTATGACTTGGAGTCCAAATAAGCACCCCCACTCACAAAGACAGACGCGCGCACACGCACACACGCACACACACACACACACACACACACACACACACACACACACACACACACACACACACACACACACACACACACACACACACACACACACACACACTAGTTGGCCTTTCCACTGGGGAGTTCAATGGATAACAGAGGGATGAGATGGAGGAGGTGGGATCAGTGTTTGTGCGTGTGTCTGTGGAGGGAAGGCAAAAGGAAGAGATGAGAGAGAGGGACCTGACCCTACCCATGAGATCAGCATCTGGCTCACAGCAGAAGAGTGAAGAGGAGCTGCGATCAGAAGAAGAGCCTTCAAACGGCGAGGACAAGAAGAGATGGAGAGGAAGAAAGTGTGTGTGTGTGTGTGTGTGTGTGTGTGTGTGTGTGTGTGTGTGTGTGTGTGTGTGTGTGGTGTGTGTGTGTGTGTGTGTGTGTGTGTGTGTGTGTGTGTGTGTGTGTGTGTGTGTGTGTGTGTGTGTGTGTGCACCTACGTACATGCACGCAGGTGGGAAAGATGAAAGATGATGCCGGCGTGACAGCGATTAGTTATTAAACCTTCCAGCCAATAAACACGTCCCGATACCGCCGGGTTATGTCTTGGCAGTTGGGTAAAAAAAAAAGAGAAAGAAAACGCCCACCAACGTCGGCGCTTAGCTCGGCGCTTTTCATGATTAACGCTCCCCGGGGATGAGCATCAGGCGCGCACGTGCCATCCGTTAGCCGCGGTAGGCGTTAGCAACGCACTCCAAGCCAACTGGTGCGCCGGTGTGTTTTGCATTTAAATGGAAGTCGACAGGAGTGAATGACAGTTTGACGACGCGTGGAAAAATACGATCCGGTTGGAACCGGTTGTGTGAAGAGGGAGGGGGGCTTCGCTCCTTGGTGACGTGGGGTGTGTCATATTTGCATACACTTATGTATGGGTGCACATGTTAATTGCTGCATCGCGGGGAACATTAACTCTATTGTGTTTGCAAGGCTCGTTACCTAGGATTCCCTGTGTGCTAACGAGTGGAAGCCAAAATAAACACATGGATTAAATGTACGCATCTTTAATCTTTATTTAGATGCACCTTAGATAACTGTACCGCTATACAGATTGCGATGGGATCTGAAGTGTAAACAAACAAACGACAACTCAGCACAAAACATTGATCATTGCAAATTGCATAAATTAGTGCCAGATGAGTTCACTTAATATTACAATAACAACAATTAGCCTATTGTAATTGAAATGTAGTGAAGACTGCGTTCTTCCCGAGATGATCATTAAAAAAAAAAATATTGTGCCAAAACCAAGTTTTGTTTACTAAAATCACATTAATCTAGCCGTCTGAGCAACGTCGTAAAACTAAGGGAAGGATGGGGACCGTGGAATTAGAACTCCAAAACTCAGAATCCAACACTGCTGCTCCGGGACGTGATTCGTCAGCAGAGCCACTAGGGTTGCGTGCCGTTCTGTGACCAAAAATATTTTCCTTCCTCACATTTCTTGCAGACTTGCCGAATACATGTCGGCCACTTAGGTTCTTGTTTGTGCCGCTACTGCTGATGATAAACAAATCTGTGTGTGTGTGTGCGAGTGTGTCGTGCTGTTCCCTCTGTTCTCTGCAGTCTCCGGGCCCAGCGGGTCACCTCTTGTTTGGGTCACGTCACAGCCAGCGCCTCAGCTGCTTGCCATCGCATTTGTGCAATCCACGCACAGACACAACCGCTTCCAGAACCCCCCCTCCTCCCCCGCAACCCCGGCCCCCCGGCCCCCCCCTCGGTCAGGCCCTGATCACTCATGATTTTGAGCTCTTTCGATTTCTTTCTTAACGTTTGTCAGCCGATCGACGCACCGTGCCGACGGCTTGGCAGCCTTTGACGCAGCCCACCCCCCCCCCCCCCCCCCCCAATGACCTAAGAGTCAGCGGCTGTGACGGGCCGTGGCGCCGGAGACCCTCAGTGCCTGTGACTGCTGACAGACACATGAGCCCCCCCTCAGTGTCAACATATATCTGGAGGAGAGAGGGACAGGGAGGGGGAGAGAGATGGATGAAAATGGTAGCTGGGGGAGGGGGCAGATGGATGGTAGGGAGGGAAGGATGGATGGATGGGGGGAGAAAGAGCGAGTTGGGGAGAGAGTCAAGGGAGTGAGATTGCAGTAGACGCATCAATTCAATCTTGGTCTGATGTCCGAACCCTGTTGTTGAGATTGAGATGCACGCATTTGCACATGCACACAAACACACGCACACATGCACATACACTCGTGCCTGACACTCTAAATATTTCCATCACTATGTGTTATGGATTAATGTGGTGGCTAATGTGTGTTGTCAGCTATCTCTGCCATTATTGCTTGTGTAGCCAAATATCTTTGTCTCTTTCCATGCTTCACTGCTTTTGAGAGTTTGTTTGCTGCCCCCTCCCCCTTTCCATCTAAATTTCTCCATATTTTATTTTGTTTTTGATTCAGGCCTGTGTAAAAGGACAGCATAGTGTGTGTGTGTGTGTGTGTGTGTGTGTGTGTGTGTGTGTGTGTGTGTGTGTGTGTGTGTGTGTGTGTGTGTGTGTGTGTGTGTGTGTGTGTGTGTGTGTGTGTGTGTGTGTGTGTGTGTGTGCACATGCACACACACATACATAGTGGCTGCAGTATTTATACATCCACGTATGCCCTTGGTTAAATTAGATTTGGTTTCCTTCTAAAAGATGCAGACATGAATTTTGTAGACACAGACAGTTGATATTTCAGGGAGGTCTGTGTTGTTGATGGTTCAGATAAGTAGAAAAAGTGCAGAGATCTCTGCGTCCCATCTATTGCAATAACCTGAGCCCTTCCCGGTATCATTATAAAATATTATTAGTCAATAAAAAAACAACTTGTCACTTGTTCTATTGACTCCCCCTCCCTGTAACCCAATAAGAGCTGATGAAAAGACTGCAGCAGGGATTTTCATTGTGAAATGAATCTCTGCTTTTCATCCCGCGTGTTGCACCACCATGAGATCCAAGGGTTCCCAGCGACACACACAGGGTTATATGATATAGTGACATGGTGTGTGGAAGCGTAGAAAGTCTAGACGCATTTACAAGCACACCACCAACAACCGTGTACAATAGGGTAGACGAGAGACTGAGTGGTGGGTCGTGAGCAAATGATAGTTGAGAAAACTAAAGAAAAGTAAGAATACAGAGAGAAGAGGAACCCGCGTTGGATTTTGCCATGACAACTTCTAGTCACGGCATACTGGGGGGGGGAGTATACTTGGTAGTTGCGGTTTGAATTTTTCATAGGGCAGAGGATGGGTAAACACGTTCAACATGGTAACGGAATTAAAACCTATTCTGTATGTGCCTTACAACTCCAGATCTGCTGTCACCAGTCTAATTGTTTTGAAGCTGAACAAAAAGAATGCCTCAAGAAAAGACGTGAGGGTGTGTTTTTATACTGATCTTTGCTCATCAATACCCACGAGAATCATAAAAGGAAGGAAATACTTTTCTTGTTTGTCCTGGTATCATTGTATTCAGCCAATACAAGCCCCCCAGTTGGGCTCTGATCTTTCACTAGATAGCAGGGACCCCTGCTGTCTACAATGGAGGAAAGACAGATCAAATGACATCGCTTCCACCGTTTGAAAGATCGCGAACACTATTGAGTACCCGTCACATTAACAAACGCAATAAATGCTCCGAATGCTGTTTTGAGAGTGTCTTAAATTGCCAATGAAATAAATAAAAAATGCTTTTTGATGTGATTTCCATAAAGAAATTCACATCTGATTTCCAAGATAGAAGAAGAGTTGAAAACATGGCGATCATTGCATCACGATTCAAACGACGCAATGCTGTGTGGGTTGTGGACACCGCTGACTCCTAACACGTACGAGATGGGTCTATTTTAGGCTTGATGTCTTGTACTGTAGGCTTTTGCTGACAAAAAAAAAGAAAGGGAGTTACTGTGACTTTTAAGATGACCTATTTAGAGTTTCTGCTGCTTCATCAGTATTCCAGATGGTGTTATGAGACCCAGGCAACAGGGAAACAGACCTTGCTAGTTTCTAACACGGGAACCGTTCATGTTGAAGAGAAGCTGGTACAAGAGCTACAGGGTCGTGAACAGGCCAACATGATGAGGGTTGAATGCAGCGTCCCCGCGTCATGGTCCGGCCTCAAAATGAAAATGAATTAATTCTTTTAAACGCTAAAAAACTATATCTAGTCATCACAATCGGGTTCCTCAAAACTGATCCCAAGTACGTGGAATTATCTTTTTTGTTCTTTGCATTCCTCATTTAAAAAAAACACAATTTGATAATGGCCAAAGTGGGTGCCAGTGAGACTCTAAACAGGAAAGGCCTAACATTTTTAGTCCAGGCGCAGTGATTCCGGGGGTCTCAGGATGGAGTGCCAACTATCGTGTGTGCGTGCCTAGGGCAATATATGCCGCAGGAAAGGGAAAACTAAGAAACACACATAAGGAAAAGAAAGAAATCCACCCCAGTGTTCAGGGTTTCATCACCATGTCTGGCGTCATTTCATCTCATTATCTTGCTGTAAAGCCCGTCTCAAACAACGTGTTCGTGTTACGCTCTATATCAACCTCTACACAGCTCACAAATCCCCTTAGCGGCTTAAAATTAATTTGGAAAACTCTGTAATTGATACGAGATTCCATGCCGATACCCGGCAACCTTCATATTTGTAGTCGTTCAATGGCGGGCATTTCCCTACTGGAGGTACGCATTGACGGAATAGGATAGGCCCTGTTGGAACGCACGAGCTGCTGCAATAAGATAAATCCTGGCAACTGGGGATGAACAGTGGTGGGTGGAAGGACGGGTTTTGGTAGTATGGTGGGAGTGGAGAGAAAGGGAACCAGGAGCGGAGGGATCAAGGAGTGGGGAAAAGAACAGAGATGTGGATACGAGGAGAGCTGGTGGTGGGAGAGGAGGAACTGGTGTGGTAAGAGTGATAGAGGAGGAGAGGAGTGGAGAGGAGGAGAAGTCTTAATTGCCAGAGCGTAAGGTGGCTGTGGAGAGAAGGAGGTGAGGTGATTCGGTGGTGGGACAGTAGGTCGGGAGGCGGTTGGTGTGACTGCATGTCTGGGATAACGCGGGTGACGTGGGGGAATGATGGGAGGCAGATTAGAGTGATGTGGTGGTGGGAAGTGGTGTGGTAGGGTGGGGGGTGGTGGGGGGGGGGGGTCGGGGTGGGGTGTGTAGTGCGTCGAAGTACAGACTCTGGCAAGGGTGTAGCTCCCTGATAGGAGGTGGGTTGCCTGTGTCACCGAGACTTCAAATATAAATTTTATAGAGATTCATCGGGAACTCTAAGGCAAATTGGGTTCATTCGAGTACTAGGAAGCAGTTATTGGTGTATTAATATAGGGACCCTCTAATCCTCTCAGCGTGTTATATATATTTATATGTGGCGCTGTGAAGTAGAATAAAACCAGGATTCCAAAGTGGATTATGGTGATGAACTTTTGCAGAGCAAAAACCTCCACTCGAGGTTACAGCCCCCAGATAGGACAGATATGACGTGGCAAATATTGCATCAATGTGTGAGGGGCAAGAGGGTTTCACAACATTTGACTTGGGTCATTTGAATTATGACCTTCTAAAGGAAGGTCTACTATAAGGTCTATATATATGTGTGTGTGTGTGTGTGGGTGTATGTGACGGTGGTGGTGGTGGAAGAGGAGGCCGAGGAGGTGGTATATATATATATATATATGAAAATAAAACATTGTGCTGTGTGAAAAAGGTTAACTCAAGGTTGTAGTAAAGACTTATTAAAGGTTGTTCTGACCTGACAGCCTTTTAACTTCTTCCTCCATCTCTCTGTTCTCCTTCCACTGCTTCAGAGTTAGCAGGCAGAGTGTGTGCAGAAGACCGATATTCTCATTAGAGTGTGTTCGTGGGTAAGGTGCATTTCAAATAACGATGACCACCTTTTACAGTACACGCGTCAAACATGGAAAGGCTCGCGTTCAGCGGTAAAAAAGGTTAAGATGAATGCCATCCTACTATAGTTCATGATAATTAAGTGTCGAATTCATGACTTATTAAAACATAAGTAATTATATTGAAGGTCATTCATCTCCGCTTCCCCTCCAGTCCTTTCTTTCTTGTGCACACACACCATACACACACCTACACACAACACACACACACACACACACACACTACAACACAACACACACACACACACACACACACACACACACAACACACACACACACACACACACACACACACACACACACACACACACAATAACACACCCTTTGATACATTCACATACACAGGGAGCTGTCTGCGTTTGAGTGACTTAGTTTGGCAGTTGCTCTCCTTCTGCTCTATATTCCCCCCATTACCAAACTGGGAGCATCGCTCTGTTGTGTGTGCAGGAACAAAGTTCACCACGTTTGTCACATACTCTGTCCACAGCGCTCTGCAAGCCAGTCACATCGGATGGCGTGAGCAGCAGGCAAGTGGCACCAGCTGGTTGGGGATCAGCCTCTATAAAGCAATAACGCTGGCTAGTTAGCAGGCCAGTGCTATTCTGAGTATGTATGAGGAACAGGACAATGTGTGCATGATTGGCAGAACACAATCGAGATGCATGCATGTTTTTAATCATTGTAATCATTGATTTGGAGTTCTGTTCCTGGAGATAGTCTGCTGCAGTGATGTTTTCCTGCCTGATGCTAATGTGTCTAGCCCCATACCTGCCCTTAAATTCCAGGTATCCTGAGCTGGATTCATTGTAAGTCGCTGTCGTTTCAAGGAGGAATGATGGGTTGATATGAAGAACCTTTTTTGTGTTCGATTTGAGTTTCTTGGTGTGTGGCCCGTGTTTTAATTTGATAAGACGTTTGGTCAATGTAATTCTCTTCACGTTCATTAACATGTAAGAAGGAATTTGTCATTCTGACCTTCCTAACTTTGATTTAGTCACTCTTTATTCGTTTAATACTTTGTGATCTGTCATTATATGATGGATCACACAGGATTGCTTTTTTCTTTCGTAATGTAATTAATGTCTGTTTTTCTTTAGGTTTCGGTTGCAAATCATATCTCCTATACGGAGGTGAGATTAGATGGGTATTTAAACCATCCCAGAGGGAAATTCAAAACTACAGCACATATTCAATGTCTTAACTCAAGTATAAGGTAATTTATAGGGTCTCCTTTACAAAGGTGGTCTGTTCCTTGCTCATCCACACACGGAGTTCCAATTTGAATGGTGCAATGCCGCTGGGTATCAACAATGAGAGCTGCATATATATGCAAAGCCTTTTAAGTGTGAAAGCCAAACACTCGTCGTTTTTTATTTTTTCACAGCCCATTGGTTGTCTAGCGGGCAGTACTCTAAATTTTCATATTTTAGCATTAATACCCAATAGAGCAATCCTTATTGTGATCATGGATTATGCGACAGATGTATCTTTGTGCAATGTAAAAGCGTAATTTCAACCCAGCGCATACACAGTGAAAACGATTAATTCACTTTTTTGTTGATGTGTCTTAAACACACAATATTATTAACAGATCCTAGGTGTGATCAAAAGCATTTACACGTCAACAAGCACCCCCATTGGGCCTGACAGGTTTGCTAATGGCATAATTTATTAAAACATCTATTCATGAGCCGGTAGCATTATACTCTTCTTGTGAAGAAGCATACTATAGCACAATAATTAGTCATCAAAAACAGCTTATGGTTGTCATCGCTGGCTTTTGCTCAAAATAATTGTACACACAGTATGTGTACAGCAAAACATTTGAATCTGTGTACTTCTGAATTATAAACGAATCACAAAGATATATAATTTTTTTAAATATTGGAAAGCATTATGAAATATTTTTGCATAGAATACAATTTAATTGAAAAGCTTTTTGCCCTGAGGATATTTTTGAATTGTTAACGTGACACACTGTTGTTATCGAAATTATTCTCATGAAAGCAACCACATTGAATGGACCATAATTTATTTTGATAAGAGGCTTCTGCAGTCTCCCTCATAAATTGTCTTGTGTTCTCAAAAAGACGAGCATCTCCGTTCTTTCTTCCAACAGTTATGAATCGACAGAAGCACACGAAATTTGTGCGCTCATCTCCGCCACAGATAGGCTTGCAGACGCACACACTTAACGAGAAAGGGGATGCAGCAGCAACGACAGGGGCCGTCACCACAAATTGGAAGAATGCTAATTTCGTTGACTTGGGAAGGCGTGGGAGTGGCTGAGAGTGGAGTGTGTGTGTCAGCGGTCCTCCGGAGCCTACAGCGGTTGGGTGGGAGGTCGTGATGTGACGACGGCGTAGGCCGGTCCCTCTGGGAAGCGTCATTTAGTAAGAACCAACTCTGGTATCGCTCCCAGCTCACAGACAGGAAGTGCAAAACAAACCCAAACATACTGCAAATTTGGGGATGGATGTGTTTCATTATTATGCTGTCAGGAACATTGACAGACAGCTTGGAAACGGGTGAGATTAGGGCTTCAAAGATGCATGAAGATAAGGGGTAAACACATTTTTGCTGAACGCAGTTGGAAAGCTGAGCTCCACCAAACTCATCTGTAAAACTCGTAGAATAGGATGTATGTGCTCAGGAATTAAACAGCATTGCGCACTCTGTGCACAAGTCTGTGTGGGATGGCACTTTTGAAATTGGTCAGATAGATTTGCACAGTTAATTAGGAGTGTGGCATCTGAATGCCTTGGCCTTCAAACAAGCACCACAGCTCAACCACTAAAGATGCAGAGGTGTGCGAGGAAGCGGACTATATATATGTTTGTCTGTGAGGCTAATGAGCAGACGAGCAGAAGGGTTTCTCACTCTATTGAGAACGGACAGGTGCATCTGAAGGTGTTTGTAGAATTCCTTTTTCAAACGTGTGAGAGGTAGTGTAAACAGGATTTGGGGCCTGAGAATCAACGGCAAAGTTTAAAACATCAATTTAACATTTGATGGTTTATAGTGAAAATCAGAATGAATCTGCTTATTACTGCATTTAGACCTTAAAACCTCATCACATGTATGAGTTTGTGTTTGTTTGTTGGGAAAATTAAACGCAATATTTATCCAAGGGATTTTCTTTTAAAAAATGTTCTCATTGAATGTCTCTCTGCCTGGTTGCCTCATTATGTCTCGAGGCATATTGGAAACATTTCCTCAATCTCGCTCACATTAAAACCTACCGACATTCTCTTTTTCCTTCTTCCATTTTAACTTGACTTTTGCACCACATTGTACCCATTGAGTCATTCCACTTATTTTCAACAACTAGTGCCTGTGCCTATAGTGTTAAGAATTCTTGTTGCTATTTGTCCCAGACTCTTGACATTGGCTCCACTTTATGTGAAGGGTAGGCTTTTAGTTGGAAAACCTTGCTGCCTCACAAACCAATCTTTTACGGGAGCTTCCAGTTGCAGTTGAAACAACTTAACTTTCTTTCCACTGGTGGTTTTCGATTCCAACCTCTGTATCTCTGTATCGCAAAAAAAATATCAAGTTAACAATCCTTCCCATAAGCAAAGCAGGGCACTACACCTGGAGTGGGATCCCGGTGACACCCTCTGTCAGCCAACCTCTCGTGGCTCCAGGCTGGGATTGGACTAAATGTAGGGGTTGAATTTCCCCATGGGATCAATAACTATATCAAATCAAATCTGTTCCCTTTGCTCCTTTCCTCGTCTCCTCCTTCAGTGAAGTTGAATGTGTCTGAAAGCTGATGATGTTGTTCGTGTTTGGTTTTTAGAGCCAAATGAGAGCAATCTGACGTTTTCTTTCAGGATTTGAAGCTGCGTCTCAATTATGCAAATTGTCACTCGATGTTGATGGTGTGTCAGGTGGTAATTAGCACATGGGTACTGCCAGAAATGATTGGCCTTTTCAGGGGTCATTAGTTAAAGAAATTATTAAAAGGAATCGACATGATTAGAAGTGCAATTCAAATTATAATAATGCATAGCACTTGAAAGATATATGTATTTATGGTTGCTCAAAAACAGTGCTTAGACACACTTAATTTGATATTTAAATTTGTATGCATACCCAATGTGCATTAAACCATTCCCATCCACTAGAAAATATACATTCTAAAGCAGTGTTCCTAATCCCCCATTTTGCCAACTCAGCTCTCTCTCACGTACGGCTATGTTGGGTTCTATATGCTAAAAGTTGAGAACCAAGATGGCTAGGTGATAAAGGCCAACAGTCCAAACAAATGAAAGGAATTTACTCATCACCAGGCTCCCATACCTTTCTTTTCCAAAATGAAGCTGTCAGCTGCTGCTCCGTGGAGGCGCTTCATTAGCTAACGTCTTTGAAGATAGAGGGTATCAAATCAGTGCTAACATTATGTATGGCGTGGGATTTAGAAATTGTGAGGGAAATGCAGAATAGAGTAAATGTAGGCAGAAAACAGTGGGAAAAGATAGCAGGGCATCAAATAAATGATCTGTGGGCCCCTCTCGGATTTCCTTGTGATTGGTTGTATTTATTATTTTATTTAACTCGACAACTTGTTACGCCTACTTTATCACATAGTCATGTAGCGCATGCGTGTTGTTCCAAACTATGTTTCATATTTAAACCGATAAACATATACCTTCCAATCTTCGGTAGCTCACCCCATCTACACTCACTTAAAACGGAAACAAAAACCTCAGCGCTTGTTTGATGCTGTTTTGTCATACAAGATTAATGTCCTTACCCGTCCCCTTAGCCCCTGCTTCCAAGTAGCTCTGTGGGAGCTGTATTCTGTAATGCCAACCAGCAGCCGCTCTCTTGTTCCCACCTGTTCTGCGCAGACGGCAGGAGAAGCGTGGGCCCCACGCTCCTGTTGTGTTGGGGGTTGGGAGGGCAAAGTGGGGCAGACTCCTCCAGCTGTTTGACTAAACCTGCGCTACAACGCAACCCTGCCAGCGTTCTATCTGCTTCTCCCGCACTGATGCCACAGTTAAAGGCACCGCCGCTTTCACCGAAACCTTTTCTTTTCTGTCTCACCGAAACGACTGGAAGGGATTTTTTTTTTTTTTACATTCGTGGTTTGTCAGTGAATAACCGTTTGACATGGTTGTGCCACGGAGCTTTGGTGTAGACTTCTAAAATGAAGATTCAAGGGGGACGTATTAGTGAAATGATGGGATTCTGTATATGCTGCATAAGCATAACAATGTTCTACACATGGCATAGTTTTGATCCCGTGACACAGTATGGGGTCATCCCTATGTTCCCCAGGTCCTATCTTCCCCGGGTTAGGATCAGGTTAAGGGTTAGGGTTAACCATAACCAATCAGAGGAGAGCCACTCTAACCAATCACAGGCGAATCAGAGGCGAAAAAGGCGGTACTTGCCCCTACCATCCTACGAAAAAAAGATTTGCTCACAGGGTTAGCGTCCTATGTTCCCCGCTTTGTATGAGACCGGGGAACATAGGACCCGGGGAACATAGGTCCCGGGGAACATACGTACGCTCCCGACGGCATGTGGTGCATACTTTCTACATACAATGTACTGCGATATGTACCTACAAAGTAACTGGTATATCTATCTGTCTGGGATCAATCTTTTGATTGATGGTGGCTTGGCAACGTGCTCAACTGGTGCTTTGTCACCGACGGTTCACCGAAACGTGTTGTCATCGTTTACACGCTTCAACCATTATCCCCGGTCCACACCACTTGTTCTGTGCGTAGTGAACTGTTCCTTTGCTGAGACCTTCCCCGAAGGAGCCGTGAAGTTTTTAGGGAGGTGAAAACATATCTGCACTTAGAGCACTAATCTCACACTTTGATATCTTATCATCCTGTATGAGAGCGAGTTATTTGATAGTGCTTTCCTGGCGGTGAAAAGCTTTTGCCAGAGCTCAGTGCACTTTGTATTGAATGCTTTTCATAGTGGCCTTGGGAGGTGGACCTGTGCTGAAAAAATAGTTACGGTTTGTAACACATTTCTGGAAATGTTTGAAATGTTTAGCTCATGTGGCAGGTTCTCTAGCTCCAGGAACCAATTATTGGCCAGCCCGTTCAGGAACTCGGACAAGTGGATCAGCACAGTACATAGCATGGCAAAAGCTAGACAGCCAATTTGTCTCGATTGTCTCAATGAAGCCCACAAAAACTTTAGTAACATTAAAGCACCAATAAAGTCAACGGGTTGCTGTGACCTGCTGTAGGCATCCTTGGGATTTAATTCCTCAAAGACTGCTGTTTAAAAAAAACAAAAACATTTGTTTTAATAGGAAGTAAACATCCTGTGTCCTCCAATTCTGCTATGAACCGACCACAACATTGACAACTTTGGTCGGTTTCATTACTTATGTGTCATTTCTACATCCTTTTAAATGCAAAACCTTCCTGGCCGCCCAAAAAGTCTTGATGCTTCACAATACCAAAGGCCCTTTTTCCTTAAAAGTAACTATTAGGATCAATGCAGTCTCCTGTGTGCATCTTGCTACTGCCAGCGTGAGTATTTAATGGCCTGGACACAAAACCACAAGCCCATTCCCTTGCAACTTCCACAAGAACAATGTTGCAATATAGCGCGCACAGCATCCACTTAACTAGCATGCGTGCTAGCACTGTTCTACTTCTGTGTGTTCCACCTATTCTTTTCCCGTCTCTGAGCCATTTGATCCCTAAATGGGCTGCCTCTTTACGGTTTCCCCCTATTCATTTTTCAGACCCCATGCCATAATATGTCCCCAGATAGTGAATACTGACCCATACACGCCTCTAAGTGGTGTGCTCTGGTGAATTCCATTAGCTTCTCAGAGCAGCGTGTTAACCTTAGCCCGCCTAGCGTAGCAGCAAAATGGCTCCAGAGGCTTCGCCGGGGCTCTCTGTGTCTGCTCAGGTCCTCCAGTGATGGAACACTTTATACACACTTCTGAGTGAATACCAGACTATTGTTATTTTATCCCAACTCAATCAATAAAACATTCTCCACTATTAGGGGGTTCCTAAATATTACATTTCCAGCTTGTTTTGTTTAACCACACTGCCATATATCGCAGAAGAGCGATTGAGGAATCATTCTTGGTCAGTGACTTTGAATTGTTTTCCTTTTACACACCTGATTTGTTGTGCATCGGTTTTCATTTTTCTGCATGTGTGCTACATTGTTAATGTATATATCTTCCAGTGTCAATAGCATTTCAATTTAAAGCAATGCTAGTATTCAATTCTTGTTAAAGATGTTGTGTACAGCAGAAATGATTATACAGGATGATATCAATTAAAGAAAGGGCAAGCTTTTTCCAGAAATAACCAATTTGCACCAGATTTCTTGGCTGTCTTCTGTATTCCGATTCAATCTGTTGAACATTTCACACCAAATTGTGAATACAAATGTGCTTTGGCAGGATTTTATTGTAATTAATGGGAGTAAGATACTGATTGTTCAGGGGACTATAATTGTGCCTAATTTCTGTGGTACTGACAAATAATTTATGTATATGTTACTGTTATGGCATATTGCACCATATTTAGAGCTTAAACTAGTTAACCATTGGATATGCAAGTCAGTGTGTATGCACTCAGATTAGCTTATTATATTTACAGTATACTTAGCCTTTTTAATTTAATTAATGTTGATACTATTCATTCCTGAGAGGTTGCTGGTTGCCTTTGAAATGTATGACTCCATGACAGATACAAAGATGTCTTATGTGCAAGAATTCCCCAAAGCATTTCATTGATACAGTGATTTGATTCTCTCCAAGTAAAACTAAATGTTTTGGGTTTTTTTTCTACTAACCGAAGGCGAGATCAAGGAGGATTAATTGATCCATCAGGGTTTGATTTGCGATCATGGGGCATACTTAGCCCCCCTCTAAACGGCATAATCAATATCATCTGTGGTTGCAACGCCAGGTCGCTTGCACCCTCGATGTTATAGTCACAAATCTGTCTGTTTTTTAGGGGAAATAACCTGCCAAAAAATGTAATCGCAGTTCAGTTTACGTGTTCTCTTTAATGCGAGGGAAAAGAACCAACCCAACAGTGCATGACCACAGAGTAATCTCTTGCATAGGTTAAGAAGGAGCTGTGGATGAAGATCAAAATAAGTCTCAGTAGAAGTTTGACAGGCCCAAAGAGTTTACCAAAGCCATTGCAACACGTCATTCTTTGAGCAGTAAGAGTTGATCACTATTATTCACAGATGGGCATGTCGGTTAGAAGCGAACAGCACAGCGCACGTCGCAGGTGGACACTTACCTTAACCTCAACTTGCTGGTGCGCTAACTGTGTAGGCGATGTGGGTCGTTGCACCCCAGGTCACATGTAGCACGCCCTCACGGATGTTTGTGTGGGTGAGTGGTACATGGTGGTGCACAGACGTCACTCGGATCCGAGTGCTGACCTGAGCTTGTTGCTCCTTGCTACCATGGCGACCGAACAAAAGGAATTTCACCCGGTATTTGAGCGTCATGTTCAAATAGCTCTTTATACAAATACAACTATACAAATACAATTGTTTCTGTGTTCAACAAAGCAGAAAGAGAGCATCAATGGAGAGGAGGCACTTTGTTCACATCAATTTACAAAAATCTTATTTAAATATCACCTTGTCTCAAAATGTTATTTGTTACTTTTTCATCTTATCTTAAATATTCAGTCAAAAATTGAATTATTAGCTTGTGATTTGTTTAATCACTGAGTGAAGCTATTGTGTTATCAAATCCTGTTGACAATTCTCTTAAAAAGTGCACGTGATCCCATCTTAGTAAGAGCAGTACCTTGATCCAATTGAGTTCATTTGAGAATCTTGAAATTACACATTTACCCCAAGGCTTAGAACTTCAATGCCATGATATCAATCTATTGCATGTAGACAATAAACTAGTCTGGTCAATACACAGCCTAGGTCCAATACACAAAATATCAACAACATTCTATATCAACAAAAACTGTACCAAACCCAGTGATCTCAATTAAAGGCTTGTCAATACAGACAAAGCAAACATTGAATTCACAGAAACATACAGAAACACACATCCAATTTGATTAAGATCTAGTCTTTTTTTTTTATATGCACTGACCTGGTTTAATCTATGGTCCATAGTAATAAATGAAGAAAGATTTTCTGTGTAAGTTTTGATTGGTTAAGCTAACTTGATTGTTAGCCTTACGCATTGTTTTTTGACTCAGCAACATCAAACTCAAGACCAACGACTTGAATGTGAGCCTGGACTTTCTTCCGACACCCTTGTTTTAGTTTGTTGGTATGGAGATTTGACAAGGCGTTGGGTAACCCATCACCATGGGAACTGCACAACTAAAGGATATGTTATTAATAGTGACGGTTTTGAAACCATGTTTTTTTTTTTTCCATTCCATGCCTCTAAACGTCACGAGGCGAGGGGGGGGGGGGGGGGTGTACAGACAATGGAGCTCCTTTCAACACACCCAATATTGCTATTACTTTTCGTTTCATTGTGTGTACTTTTGTATTATTAGGGGCCTTTGAGGAATGATCTTGCGTGTCTCTCACAAATCTAGACAAAGGAAGGTGATAATGGAATTAGCATTTATTAAAAAATGTTGTTAGACGATTCATGGTTCTCCTAGGGTTAGAAAAAGTAGGAAAAAGTAGAAAAAAATAGAAAAAGTACAATTTCAGATGAAATGGTATGCGGCTTGCTGAAAATAGGCTATTTTAGTACCTGGTATATACTGTAGGTGCTGTCGTGGCGCTGGCGTGTGCTGGATGGTTGCTATGGTGTTCCAGGTGGTTTCTAGGGTGTTCTAAATGGTTGCTTGGGTGTTCTTGGTATGAAAGTGTAATAATTATACAAAACATATTCTGAGTTATTGTATGGAGGTACGAATGAGGATCTGTGTATGGAAGTTTTGGAATAATAGTTAGTCTAGTGAGAGAATTTTAATATTTTTAAACAGTTTAGTTAGTTCTAAACTGATCCAGGTGTGTGTGTGTGTGTGTGTGTGTGTGTGTGTGTGTGTGTGTGTGTGTGTGTGTGTGTGTGTGTGTGTGTGTGTGTGTGTGTGTGTGTGTGTGTGTGTGTGTGTGTGTGTGTGACATTTAAATATTATCTCTTGTAAAAACTATAAACGCCACTGCAAGGAGCTCAACATTTTTGATGAATATTATGTCTATAAGGTCTTAATATTCTGGGAGAAGGGACAGTTTACCGATTTTATTTGTGAGAAAAATCTATACTCTAGACTACACTTAAAAAATAAGCATTGCAGAAAGGTTTGGAGGAGATAGTATACAAAGTTTGATTTATAGTTCAAGCATAAAGAATGAAGGAGCAGAAATTTAGCAGGGAATTTTTTGAAGAATAGTAAAAATACAAATTATAAGCATGATAAATATAAGGAAATGTTCACTTAAAGCTGCATAACTAATACATGATACATGAATGTGAGTTTGCAGTAGGAGAATAAAACCTGTGGTGGCAGTTGTGGCAGATAATTGTTTCAATGTTTTGGCTTGAGCAGATCTCTATTTGAATGTTTTGTACTTCCCTAGCAGAGCGCATGTTTTGTGGGTGTATGATGAGTAGTAAGAGAGAGAGGAAGCGCTTTATTGATCCGAAAGGCCAGCCACATCAGACTTGATTGCAGTTGATGGTCTTTTAAGTTAAAGGGGGAAAACATTAAGGGAAAACAAAGGTGATCACAGAGTTCTCACTAGTGATCACTGTCGATTTCTGTGGCATTTTTGCTGAGAATTAACCATTGTAAATTAGTTTACAGTGGCACAAAAGTCAAAAAAAATATTGAATGGCAAAACGTGCAAGCAATGTAGGCCACCCTTATGTCCTTATGTCAACAACAACATACACACATTGTTTTAACACATTACTCGGTTGTCTTTCTATTTATACTGTGTGACTGGTAGTGACCTATGCAACTCAAATAGGTCACCAAAGCAAAAACATTTCTAAAGAGTGGTTCAAAGATATTCATACATTCATATATACAGTATTCAGAAAAGTTGAATGCTATGGTATCCTTGAACAACAGTAGTCATGGTGCCTTTGAGCAATGTATTTTATCTCCCACTTCCTCACTGTACTATTGGAATAATGATCTTGGTGTCATTAAGGTGTGAACCAAATGATTCTTGCAATCACATGTCCCGCTTCACATACTCCTTACGTAAAAAAAAGTACAAAATAGGAGAATAATGAATACGTTAGATACGTCAGATAACGAAATGTGTACAAGAAAAGCAAGGTCAGTGATGTGGCAGAACAGTATACGTATGTTGTCATGCACAACAAAGTGTAATGATCAGAGGGAGAGAAAAATAAGAGCAGAAAGAAAATCCATCTCGTCCCCCCTACAGGCAAAGTGCTGTGTCCAGAGACTGATCCTATTTGCCCCAGCAAGAGGCTCTTCATCCCCAAGCCAAAAACAGGCCTCTTTTTAATTGTTAAAAACATTTGATGTGTTTTCCCTCAGACAAAAGGTTAGCTGACTTAAGCTGATGATGAGCCATGAATTATGCTAAAAATATTATATGAAGGAGGTGTTTTATTTGTACTTTTTGTATTTGCCTTGCATTGGTAACATGTCATCTTCAGCTCAGCACAACTGAAAAGGTGTTGAGGCGGTGAGGACGTAATGACCTTTCTATGGTAATGGCTAAATTGAATACTAACAACTGAATGGCATAGGGGCATAAAAAAAATCCAAATGTTTCAAATAACTGTGGTCTATGATGAAGCACGTTTTAACATTTCGTTGTGCAACAGGGTCATACGGTTAACCAACCAGGGAGAAAAATAAGCTGGAATTGTTCGTCTTCATTAGTTGGGATAAAAGGCACTGAATGTACCGAAAAGAGTAACATAATTCTGTGTAAAATAATTTATTGCAAGCATTATTATTTGCATTGCACATAAAATAGTTATTTGTAACTATATTGTCAATATTCTGAACATCAACATATATTATACAAGATGCAGATTAATTATCTTTAATTTACAGATGAGTAGAATAATGCTTTCTGGCAGCATTTTAATGTAATTGTTGTTTTCGTTTATATAAATCAGTATAATGTAGCACTAATTAGAGAAAAAATGCCTAGAAAATGTACAATAGATTATTCAAAGCTGAAACAAACTAAGTCAAGTGAAATAATCAGAAGTGGTCTTGCAAACAGAATTCTGATTTGATAACTAAACATTATGAAAAGTGGCTATATTCGCCAACGTAGGGTATATACATACATCAGCATTACAACTCCATGCCGAAATCATTGACCTAAATCAGTCAGGATTTGCCCCCCCCCCCCGGATTTGCTCATAACTTAACGGAGAAGCACATCTCGAATAGCCATCAGGTGAGAGCGGCAATTGGCCTGAAAGTGTATAACAGTCCATAAAAACACAATCAATCAAGTCCATACACACATCATTAGACAAAGGTTTTGACCTGCTGCTGCCGGATCCCTCTAGCTTCAGAATCCTCAAGTGCGACGCATGTAGGAGGCGTACACACTCGATAGGGTGCAGGGCTGGATGGGGGGGCTGGACGTTGAGGCCCGGGTCTATACCACAAAAGGCCCATTACCTCTGGGACCTGGTGTTGTCTAGGGTTCTATGGATCGCGTCAGACCCTGGATCGTATTGCAGCACAGATTGTGCAGCCGGGCCCACAGGGCATTTGCATCTTTTCATCAATACATTCTAGTCATGCATGCAGTAGCTATGCCTACGAGCCGCTGTTTGGCAGCAGAAGCACAAAAGATGGATAGAAGCGGTGAAGGAGGGGGGCGGAGAAGCCAGGCAAAACACACACCGACACCAGCACGAGTCCTAGCTTTTTCTTCTTTGCTGCTTATTTTGTTATTGTTTTACCGCATCGGCCTGAGTGTCCTGTTCTGGTTGCCGTTCTGCGTTCCTCCCTCCCTGCAATACCGCGAGAAATACAGCCGATTTCACCCATGACTGGTTCAGAGAGAGTAATTTATACCTTTGTGACAAGATGCCAGTGCTGGTGGTCTGTCGAGCAATGTGCTGCTCTCTGGCCTTCGATGATGACCACCGAGAGCCTCCTCTTGGTGCAGCACGCAGTAGCCAGAATCCAAGCTAAAACAGCATAGTTACTGTTTTGGCCATGTTGCATTGGCTTCCAGTTCAATACAAATGTGTTGGAAAAAACAAACTTGACTTGGAATAGCAGAGAGTGAGTTGGACACAATTATCACCATATTGCAAAATAAGGCCAGTAAAGTTGAATTCCATATCTAAACGGTGAGATATTCTCCATAATTTGGGTAGCTCTCTTGTCACCCAATGTTTGTTTTCTGGGCTTGGAAAGCCCTTTGACTCTGCAAATAGACAGAAGTAGATACTCATCATGTGCACACTCCTGAATGGTGAGACATTGCATTTGTAAGTGTTGCGCATAGCATAAATACTCCTCATATACTCCTAAAACATAATGTCAACCAATGTGTCACCAATAATGGTGTCACAGCTGACCAAAAATGTGGTGGATGCTATGCCACACACAAGGGTCAAAACATTATGAATACCTGTACTACTATGGCCACTGCCACTAGTACTAGTATATAGTGTGGTCCGAGCTACACTTCTTCTACCTTGGAAGTGACAGCATACTACTATACTATACTTCATTTCCTTTTGTGACTCTCTAAGTAAAAGTGAAGTGAAGTGCCTGCGTTAAATTGTCTATTCTATGTCTGAGGATGTCCTTTTAATCTCTAAATCAACCATGCACTGTAAAGGGGCAGAGGGATAGCAACCCTTCCACTTGATTGGCACTTTATTAGTCCCAGTCATCTTCCCCACAAACTGCCCACAGCCCAGTTAGTATGAAAGTTCACGTTATCAGGTCTCTGAGCTGTCCGCACACTTGGGCAGTGGCATTCTGCTCCAGATGGCCCTTTCATGATTAAAGAGAATATTAATGTGATCGTAATATGCTAGTTTCTTTTCTGTACAGCAGGGACTCAGAAAGAGGTATTTAAAGGGGCATTTAAACAGTTTTGAACTGCATTTTTTGTTGGTCAATATTTGATGGCAAACACGGCCATTTGGCAGACAGTTTGCTCATCAGAGCTGGTGATGACCAAATCATTGCCATCTCTAATTCCTCTGTGGATTAAGAGTGTTGGAAATGAGTACAGAAGAGATTACACGCATAGCGATGACTTTGCTAGTCTCCTTGGTACCATAAAGTCTGTATTAAAGACTGAGGCTGCTGTAAAGCAAAACGATTTTTATTATATTTACCTTTGGTGGCATAGACTTCTTCAAAAGCCCATTAAAATAAGTCAGCGAGTCATGCCATTGTTTTGGTCAGCAGAATTTCAGCAGCATTCTGAGTCACTGCTCTATCTGCACAAACCAATCCCGTGTGGATATCTGAAATCTCATTTTTGTTTAACTTTTGTTTAACCAAATATGCTTGAAAGTTAAATGTTACTTTCTGTTGTGGAAGAAACAGCAGTTCTTCATGTTTTTCAATATTTGAACTAATATTGTGTTTTTCTTTTGCTTTTTTCGGTGTGTACTTGTTACAATCCAGTCTCAACCTGCACGCAAACCTAGGCCACAATTATCAAAGATAGAAATAGTTTCCTCTGAGATCGGCAAAAATAGGAGGAAATCCACCAGTGTGCTCATTTGGTTATGTTCCCCAGGCTACGATATCTTTTCATCTGCACTTTGTGTTGAGTTCACAGTTAATTGAACGCTAATGCAAGCCATTTTATATCATCGGCCTTTACTCGAGTTTTGGCAAAGCACAGATGTAAATGTAGACATCTGAAATGAAAGTTAAAAGGAAAAAGTTGAAAAGTTGCATTTGCTTACTCAAATGTACAAAAAAATGAAACTTAACTGCATAGTTAGGGTGCTCCCATTTCTATTAACATTTTTGTTGTGAATGTGAGAGACAAATAATTAATTCAACCTTAATCCCATGGTATTGATATTTTGTGCAATGTAGAAGAAGAAACTTAAAGGGGGTTAAGACTAGGTTCATTAATGTCTGTCTCTCTCTCTCTCTCTCTCTCTCTCTCTCTCTCTCTCTCTCTCTCCTCTCTCTCTCTCTCTCTCTCTCTCTCTCTCTCTCTCTCTCTCTCTCTCTCTCTCTCTCTCTCTCTCTCTCTCTCTCTTCCCCCCCCTCCCTCCCTCTTTCTTTTACTCACATTGGATTTGTATTTGACTGACATTTCACTTGAAGAGCATTTTATCCTCTGAATCTTTTGATTTTATATTATTCTTTCTCTCTTGACGTTACCCGTTACAATCAATGCAGCGTACCACAGTGATCAAGTTGTGCAGAATAATCTATACAGTGAAGCCATCTTAGTTTTTTTGTTTCCTCTTTGTCACTAGATAATGAGACCCATCATCATGAAGCTTTCACCTACGAACACTGCCCATTTTGATTGGCCCCTCAGCTTCAGTTCAATCACTCATCATCATCGTAGTTATCTGTTGGATGAGACAATAAAACAACATTAATTTAAAACTTCTCTTGTTTTCCGTCTTCTTTTTAAAGGAATTATCTTTTCTAAGCCTTTACCATGGCCTTCACTATTTCTCCAACCGCAATTTTAAATGAATAACTTTAGACTCAAGCCTTGCCCCATAATTGCGTTGATTGCGGCGCAAGTCCCCTAATGAAAGGAACGGAGGCCTTAGAGAGGTAACCCCACACATCCCATAGACGACAGATGGTTCATATAACGTCCAGCACGACAGGAAGTGCCTCCGACTCAATATGGCCCTGAGGACTAATAGCCGGAGCAGGGGTGGAGCAGCGAAGCGATAGGGTTTCCATGCTGGAGCCCATCTGTGTGTCTGCTCCGCCATTCTCTCTCTCTCTTTTGGCTCCTCTTTTGGGTCGCTGCTGACGGTAGACCTGGGACTGGAGTAGGCGCTCCCCATCGGATTAGTGGGAATGACTAGCAGAGTGTTCTTCTTTATTGTGAGCCAGGAACACAAAGGTCTTGCTTTGTGGGGGTGCGATGTGATGGGGCTCCTCCCCCTGCTCAATTTCAGTGCCAATATGCATAGGGTTCATTTACGTTAACATTTATTGGATGCTTTTGTCCGAAGTCACCTTGAGTGAATGCGGTTCCTTGTCATAAAGGAGCAGGAAGGGGTTAGGGCATCTTGCTCAAGGGTTCCTAAAGGCAGGTCTGCGGAAAATGAGGATCCAGCCCAGTAACTTTGGACTGGGGGTCGAACAGCCTCACCACTATGCTATCCTACCAGACTCATTAGCACTAATGTAATCTATAGGAGTCGGCATGCGACAAAACTACAGGGATGAAATGGAGTGTACAGTACAATGACCATAGGATGTGAAAAGTGGCTTTAACAATTTTTTGTTAAACTACGCCATCAACATTAATTCTGCTCATTGCCTCCATGCAGCCACACTACCATGAGGGTAGGAACAAGAAGCAAAGAAATGTGTGCTCTCACCCCAAACTCTGATAGGAATAAGCCTATTATAATTGGTATTTACTATATAATCTTTACTCGTGGTTGTTGCATAGTTCATCGCAAAGCACCTGAGGGCATGTTATTGTGAGCATATAAAGTTTGGTTAATTGTTACCTAACTTAAATATCTCTAAAACCCAATTACAAGTAACTACATATTTTCACCTCCAAAATGAGTCTTTGCATCTGTGATTTCTGATGTTATCGTGTTGTTTATGTAATAAGGCTCAAGTTAACACAAACAGCCAACAGAGCTGCAGTGACCTTAAAGCTACACAATTGCTGCATATTTCTTATGTTTGTATCTCCAAACGATCTGCCTCAAAATTCCTGTAATTCATTATCGACTTATCCTAATTAATGAGTTGATACATCTTTTAATTGATTGTTAAATTCCTATAAAGTTATATAAATATTGTATAGCGGCAATGGGCAGGGCTAGTGCTTATATGCGCCTAAAAGCCTGTAATGACGTAGACAACGTGTAGTGTTATTAGCCACATACTAATAAAGCATAAGCTCACGTAATTGATATTGTGAACTGAGGAGGAGTGTTGTTGCTGCATAAGCTACAAGCTGATTAGCATTCGCTCCATGTGCGGTGGCTCGCAATGGAGAGGTAAAGAGGGGAGACATTTTTTTTACCGGGATGCGTTACCCGTTGATCTTTTCAAACTAATCTGTGAGACCACGTGAAGACGTGAAAGAAATAGCTGAAGAGATTAAAAGAATGTTCACTTTTCTAGGCACAGATACTTATCCGAGGGATAAGACTTTCCCATGGCTCGAGAAAAAAAAAACACACGTTCTTTCCTAGTGTGGAATGTTTCCAAGGCTCTGGCTTGTCTTTTGTCCCGAATGTTTGCCATTGAGGTTGTGAGGGGGGGGGGGGGGGGGTCACACACACACACACACACACACACACACACACACACACACACACACACACACACACACACACACACACACACACACACACACACACACACACACACACACACACAGATTCCTCTCCCTTTTATTATCGGAATTCCAGCCACATGTGAAGAAGAGAGCCAGTCCAGAGCTACCCTCCCCCTCTCCTCTCTTCTCCTCCTTCTATCCTCTCTTCTCCTCCCCCTCTCCCCTCTTCTCCTCCCCCTCTCCCCTCTTCTCCTCCCCCTCTCCCCTCTTCTCCTCCCCCTCTCCTCTCTTCTCTTCTCCTCCCCCTCTCCTCTCTTCTCCTCCCCCTCTCCCTCTTCTCCTCCCCCTCTCCTCTCTTCTCCTCCCCTCTCCTCTCTTCTCCTCCCCCTCTCCTCTCTTCTCCTCCCTCATTTTCATGGATTTCTGGGGGGCTGAGACAGACACGGAGGAGGAGGAGGAGGAGGCAGAGAGAGCTCGGCTAATTCATCAATAATCTTTACCTAATCCACCCTCACACACACAAACACACAGGAACACACAAACATACACACACGCAAAAACACACAATGTGTGCGCTCACACATTCACATGAAAACACACACAAACGCATCATCCTTCTCTTTTCTTTCACTTTACGCCTGAAGGCATTCAAGGAATACATCCTCCCCCATCTCCCACTCTCTCTCTCTCTCTCTCTCTCTCTCTCTCTCTCTCTCTCTCTCTCTCTCTCTCTCTCTCTCTCTCTCTCTCTCTCTCTCTCTCTCTCTCTCTCTCTCTCTCTCTCTCTCTCTCTCTCTCTCTCTCTCTCTCACACACAATACCAAAGACAGGCAGGGAGCTAGACACACACACAACCACAGGCAGACAGATAGAGAGACACAGAGAAACACACTTGCAAAAACCACGAAGCAGACACACATGAAAGGATAGCAGTGAGAAATAACTCTGCAGCCTGATTCATCCTAGCCCTGAACGTGTTCAGGCAGTCTTGTGGAGGTGTGGGTGTGTGTGGGTGTCAATGACTGTGTGTTTGTGTGTTTTAAAGAAGTTTGTGTGCGTGTGTGCGTGTGTTTTAAAGAAGTTTGAGTGTGTGTCTGTGTGTGTTGGGCTGCATGGGGTTGTGTTCAAGTGTGTGTGTGTGTGTGTGTGTGTGTGTGTGTGTGTGTGTGTGTGTGTGTGTGTGTGTGTGTGTGTGTGTGTGTGTGTGTGTGTGTGTGTGTGTGTGTGTGTGTGTGTGAGGCTGCATTGGGTTGGTTGCATGTGTGTGTGTGTGTGTTTGTGTGGCGCTGTCTATCTCTCCTAGTGTGGTGTTGGGTATGTGTGTGTGTCTGTTCCCAGTGTAAGAGGAGTCCTCAATGGGGGCCGTATACCTTGGCTCTGTCCGGCAGCTAGAAGCTAAAGCAATGATTACAGGCTACAGCTAGGCTAGGTGTGGCCACACAGGGGGAGGCGTCAGTGGCTTTTGTCTACTGCTCCCGTGCAGCCCACCAACAGGGAGAGAGGAGGGTTAGGGAGTGTGGGGGGGGGGGGGGGGGAAGAGAGAGGCAGAGGGAGAGGGGCGAGGCAGAGAAGCAGGAGGGGGGAGGTCTTTGCAAGCCTGCCTGCCTGCCAGTGTCAGTCTGTCCCGGAGCTACAGGAACTCACACACACTCACTCACACCCACGCACACACGCCGGTCTGAGAGGACCATGAGATAGCTGCAGCGCTGAGCACTGAACCCACGCTTGAACCGGCACTAGGAGCTAAATCTTCTCCCCCCCCCCCCCCCCCTCCCCCCCGCCAGCCCGCCCCGGAGGAAGGGGAGCACAAAAGCGATTGCGGAACACAACCTGGAGGGAGTGTAGCGGAGGTCTTTGTAGCCGGGAAGCTACAGCCACTGATGGAATTGTCATGCGGCTGCCTTTACCCCCACAGAGTCCCGGATTCACTTTTGTCTCTGCTCCGCGTTTCAATGGATACAATGTTCCGGAAGGGAGGAGAGAGCACAACTTTTGAAGAAGTCTTTTTCCTCACTTTACTTTTTGATTTTGGATTCTTCTGGGTTTCTGCTTCTGTGATTTAATTTTGTGAAAGGGAGAAACTTCAATGATACAACCATTTGGAATATGGGACTTTTTATCAATGATTTGGGCTGTTGGAACAGGCAAACCTATTTTTGTCTTCAGTTTTGGCTAATTTTCACAAGTATGTCACCTTCATTTAATCTTTATTTTTTAACAGACTGTCATGTTTTCCCTTGTTTGAGCCGTGGGAGTATCCGCACTCCCCCAGGCTCAGACAGTCATTTTAATGTTTGGTGGTAGGCCTATATTGTGCTGTGTTTAGGTATATATATATCTATACACTGTGTACCAATCAAGGATTTCTGAGGGGTGTTTTGTTTTGACGCTTGTAAGACGTGTATTCAAATCAAAGGGGGGACCGAAGTGGCGTCGTATACTTCTTGTACAACCTGATCAATGGCAGACGCTTTCTTATTGAACAGGTTAACAGCAGCTGCGAGCCTGCTTGTGGCCACGGTCAGGCTGAACGTCATCGGTTTTTCCAGGCAACTTGTAGATACCCGCAACACGTCCCTTGTCATAGCAGAACCTTTTGACACTTGTCACGTCCCAGACAGTTATGAGCTGATTAGTGTGTGTCCTGACCTTATGTTCCACCCCACCTCCTCTTTCCTCTCCGTGTCTAAATGAGAAAAGTTGACCTATGTGTGCCTCTTATTCATCTCCCGTTCCGCCTCTGTCCCTTTGTTTCTCTCTCTCTCTCTCTCTCTCTCTCTCTCTCTCTCTCTCTCTTCTCTCTCTCTTTCTTTCGCTCTCTCTTCTCTCTTCTCTCTGCTCTCTCTCTCTCTCTCTCTCTCTCTCTCTCTCTCTCTCTCTCTCTTTCTCTCTCTCTTTCTTTCGCTCTCTCCCAAACATGTTTCAGTATGCCCACACATATTCAGATTTTACTTATTTATCAGGGTTCACCGGCTTTACAACGGTGTACATTTTAATACTTAAACATGTGAGGGTGTAAAGACTGCGACCTCAGACCTCTTTAACCCTGGTCTTCTCCTTTCCCCCCCTAAGCGCTTGCAGGTAGAATCTCGCCCACCAGCTCTGATGCCCTCCTCAGCTCCTCCGTGGCAACGGCCAACCCCTCCCCACCGAACGTCTACCTCCCCGTCAACTTCAAGCTGTCCAACGCCCAGCTGGCCTTCTTCCTCCAAGAGGTCCAGAGCGCCGGACCTGTCTTCGGTGGCGGCGGCGGCGGCGGCGGTCGGACCGGCGGCGGCGCGAGCCCTCCCCAGAATGGGGGCCACCCACTGCAGCGCTCGGAGAGCTTCGTGGTCTTCCAGACCAAGGACCTCCCGGCCATCAACATAACCTTCGGGCCGTTCTCCCGGGACCAGGCCCTCTCCAAGGAGCTGCTTCAGCCAGCTAGCCCCCTGGACATCCCGGGGCAGCTGACGGTCAACTGGAAGGTGCGGGCGTTCATCGTCCAGGCCAGGGTGTTCTCCAACAACCCCACGGTGCAGGTGTTCTTCTACATTGCCGGGCGCGACTGGGACGACTTCAAGGCCCAGGACCGGCTGCCCTGCGTGCGGCTCCACGCCTTCCGGGACGTGCGCGAGATCAAGACCTCCTGCCGCATGAAGGGGAACCTGGCACAGTGCCTGGCCCAGCTGGACCTGCCGCCGGCCTGGTTCAACGCCCACATGGCCCCGCTGGGCCGGAGGAAAGGCTCCAACGAGGGGCTCCTGGACGGACTCACCAGCGAGACCCTGCAGGCGGAGCTTTACTACACCTTGCATGAGCCCAACGCGGAGGGGGAGTGCATGGAGGCCCTGGGCCACCGGGGTGGCTCCAGGGGGGAGCCTCTGTCACAGCACCCCCTGCTGCGCATCGGCAGCATCAGCCTCTACCAGGCCAGCCAGGAGCAGCAGCTGGTGGATAAGCAGCTGGACAAGAACATGTTCCTCAGGTTGCCCGAGAAGCCCCTGATGCCCGGCGAGACCCTCACCATCTTCCTCTACCTGATGCCCAACGCCACCATCGAACAGTTCTCCCTCAAGTAAGTACCGTTAAAGTATTTGGTCAAGGTTTCTGATCTGGTTTGAGTGATTTTAGGACCTTTACATCCTATTCTTCCTGATGTCCTCTTAAAGGTTGCGCTTAAATGAGACATTCGCTGCATGACTTCTAAAGACATGGTTTAAAGGGTTTTTAATGATCTGTCACATGATATGTGACGATTAGTTTAAACACAGTATGCATAGCAATGGACGTCTCCACTGTGTCATTTACTCTGTGTCAATCGCCGCCACCTGCTCTTAACTGCACCCCTTTGTCTCATTCTCATTCCACACTGGCACCTCTTATGCTCTATGTACTGCTAATATGGATAATGTAATCCAGAAGATGCAACTTGTGAGATGTATCACAAAGATTTGAGATGAAAGGGCTGTTGCTCTCATTAAGATTACATTGTAAACAGTGATAATGCTGCAGCACTAATCAGTACAATCATCTAAAACTACTTTGGATGTTAATTTGCCAACAGAGGCCACAGAATGAAGACTAATCTTTATCTAAAGTCACTACGTAATCCTATTACTAAATCCACAGGAATAACATAATTCTGTGATACGATAAGTTATGTTATTTTCCCACCAAGGGAAATCCTGAGTTGTCAATGGATTCATGTCCAGCTGACTGCTCGGAAGGTAAATGTGGTTGTAGTCACACATTTTCTCCGAACACAGGTAGCATTACAGCAGTAATTAAAGCGGGAAAGACAGAGAAAGAGTCCAATTTTACAGGTGATTTGGACTTATTAAAGTAGTTAATATACAGGGCAGGTGATTTTCTCAGCATAATTATGCAAATGCAATGCTCGACTGTATGAAGTGGGGCTGTCACGATGTTGCTTTGTATGAATACGGACGGCAAAATCCACTCTCTCGTAATCCACAACAAAAGGGATATATTAGCATTGTGGATTTCTTCCCACGCACAAATGCTTCTATGCCAAAAAAGAGTTGAGAAATGTGTTGCACTAGTTACACACGATGCTGTCAAAAAAAATAATAATTCCATGGTGAGTTATTCTTTGTGCAACAGCGATCAAGAACTAGGGGCGTGTTTTTCGATAGACCCTCTAGGATTCACAAATCTCATTTTTTGATCAGATTGATTTTGTTCCCCCCCTCCTGCCAACTAGTGGGGTATATTTGGTATTAATTAACACGCTACCCCCAATACCCCTCATGGGTTGACCTAGTTCATTTGGAATTATAGCTGCAGGGGTTTCATTCGGTTCGCCTTGTCTTCTCTCGCTCATCTTTTCATGTCCTGTGTTGCCACTCTAATTATTTCTTACCTTAAAATACAGGGTTTTTTTAGAGGATTTCAAGGGGTCGGTAGAAAGTGACAATATTTACTGCCAACTGAAGTCGGATGACGAAACGCATGGCAAATATGAGCAGTGTAACGGTTACACCAACTTTTGTTCAATTAAGACATTTTTTGGAAACTTAATTAGCCTTCACTTTCGCTTTGAAGTCCTGACAGAGCTCCCTTTTTGAGTTAATCCAGACAAATGGCTGTTCCCTGCTGTCACCATGCAGGGCGAGCTCAGAAGACTTCTGCTGCTCAGGTTGTCAAGGGTATAAATCCACTCTAAATTCACTTTCAAGGCCTCCAATGCGTTCTCCATATGAAACAGTATCTCTGCTCTGTGTTGATCCAGTAATAATATTACATAAGCGGTCCGGTTCCCTGTGTCCCTAGCCACTGATTTGACACAGTTTCACAATCTACGTGCAATGAACTGTGTCACTTTCAATGTGTGTATTTGTGTTTCCACTCAATAACATATGGCAAATGTAGTGTTATATATTTGGTTAGTAAATAGCAGGGCAATCACCAACCTGGTCTCACAGGAATCTGTGAAATGACCACAGACGCTTAACTCAAAATACGTGGAATCCTCACGGAAACACGCCGATTTCCTTGTTATGGCACGGATTTTGCTCCAATGCAAGTTAATGGCACTCATATTCCGTGTCACCAATCACGTAATACTGGTCATGTTCTTTTTTCTTCTCTCTTGGTTATTTGTGTTTCATAGATGATTATACTTAGGGTGGTATGCTAAATACCTTATTTAGGGGTCCACATGTAACATACATGGCCCTGTATAATATAATATATATAACATATAATATAGGACAGTATAATATAATTTCACATATTGCATTTCCTGCTGTTGAAAGTTTGAATGACTCACAAAAAGAACCTTGGAAAACAATATTATTTCCTCCGGCACGAACATTTGCTGCCTAGCAACCAGAATTGACCAGTACACACTATACCACAAGTCTTTACCTTTCCCCATAGCATCTGTTATTGTGATCACAAGACAGATGTGACTGTAAGGGAGGTCAGCTACTGGCATAAGTAGGGCTCATTTAGTTCCTCTTGCATGGACGAATGGACGGACGGACGGACGGATGGATGGATGGGAGGACGGATTATGTGAAAGCAAAAGCCACACTGTGCAGTCACAGGCTCTGTGACTTATTTGAATGTATTTTTGGAAGTCTCCCACAAGCCTGTGTTTGCCGAAGGCTAGATAGATGACGCCTATGTGTGTGCTCGAGAAAAACTTCACTGTTGCTCTTATGCTGCTTTTATTAGGGGCGTGTGCCATAATAAGAACATACGAGAAAAGGTTGGCTCAATCTTTTGACTAATACGGTTGTTTGAATGATACTTGTGCACCATTGTATCTTTGATATTGCGATAGTTGTTGTCATTGCCATCGAACAACCAACAACTTCAACCAAAGCCCAAAGGTGAATCAAATCACCTCTGGTTATTCATTTTTTCCCCACCATCTTCCTTCAGTGAGCTGGTAGGTCTCTCCCACTCACTAAATGACAACAAGAAGCGTTACGTATTCCATCCCTATGTCCCACACACCTGTCCCACGGTTAATAAGGTGTGTTATCACCTTCGATAACAATTCTACATACGCTTTCAGGAATGTGCTTTAAAATTTCATGAGCCCGTGTCCAGGTGATAAAAAGCTAAATGTCAGTGCCAGGGTAAATACTGGGGAGCTTGCGATGGATTCACACATAAAGCAGGGCGTAGCTTTGAGCCACAGGGAATAAAAGAATTGGAAAACAAGAGGCTAATTTAAAGCTTCAGCGGCTGTTGGAAATACCAAAGTAAGAGGAGGCGGTTAATTGGGGGTCATGTTTGGACCCCCAGTTTAGTTTTTCTTCCCAGAGTTCTTACTTTATTATTTTGAGGACGGTTTGGCTATGTGGGTTTCTTTCTTTTCACAGGTTCTGCCCCTTAGTTAGTTGAGTAGGAGTTATGTGGGTTATGTCTTTCTAATTATCTCAAGCATATGAATTGAAATATCTGGCCTACATCATTTCAGATTGCTGAAATGACGTGTCTCAAACGCTGGGATTGGCTCCAAATGAGCTATTTATAGCACCTCTGTCACAACGGTAACTAAAAGTTGCACATGTTACTCGGCAACAATACAAATGCAAAACAGTGCATTCATTTCCTCTCGTAGAAGTAATTAGTTGAACGCTCACAGCACTACTTCAGCGCTGCACGCTCTCGAAAAACAATGGAGCCAAGCCGACCTTCCCATGATTTTCCCCCCCTGCCCCCACTGACAAAAGTGCGGCAGTTTTACAGTGATTCGACATTTCTACACCCTATTGTAACCAGCCATTCACTTTATTGCAGGCCAGAACTGACCAGTTAATAGAGAACTACAGGGTGAAGCAGCACCATAGAAGTACAAGGCACGTGAAGCCAGGGCTGAGGGCTGCTGTGTGACTGTATTTATGTCCCCTCCACCGACACCAGCCCCCCATTGATGACATTCCATTTATTATCAATTCCCTCACCCTCAGGAAGTGCAGGCATTTATCTGGGGCCTGCCAAAGCAACATCTGCTCTCAAGGAGACTCTGCTTGAGTGGAGCTGTGTACGATCTAAGCTAAGTCCCGGTGCCTTCTCCTCTTTCCCGGCACTCGCTCCTTCGCACAACTTACATAAAAGGCTGATTAAATTGTTGTTGTTTTTTTTTGGTGTTTTTTTTTCCGGAGAAGCGCTCTGGAATTCATTTAGCGGAGAGATGATGCTCCAAAGCCACAAGGATTCCCCCTCCCCTCCGCTCCCGCTGTTATACGAGACGCCGGCTTTGTTATACACCCCCTCTCTCTCCTTCCCTCCTCCTCCCTCCTCCTTGTTCTCCCTTTGAAACATTTAGCCGGTCACGTTAGTCATCTCCAGACCACCGCCTATCTCTCCTTAGTAGCCTAAGGCGCGCCGCCTCCTTTTTTTCTGATGCTCTCACGGGGGGGGTGGAGCTGCTGCTGGTGTTGGGGGTGGAGGTGTTGGTGTTGGGGTGCAGGCGTAGAGGATGATAAAACAGGAGGGTTAAAAAGAGACAGGACTAGGAGTGTAGGGCTGCTCTGCCTCTAGAAGCCGTCTCACTGGGGTTTGAATTCAATGCTTCTGGAAGCCGACTGCCGACCGTCTGTCAAGGGAGGGTGATTAAAGATGGAACAAGGAGTGTCTTTTAAGATGAATCAGGGGCCCAGAACAGGACGAGTTCCTGCGACAAAAAAGAAAAAACTACACGCATACACACGCACGCACCACGCCGCACGCCACAGCACGCACTGCGCGCAACACACACACACACGCACGCACGCGCGCACACACACACACACACACACACACACACACACACACACACACACACACACACACAGAAACTATCTCTCTACCACTTCCCTCTATGAGTCGTTCCATCCCTTTCAGTCTCAGCCTTTCAGCATTGAGGATCTTGACTTGTGAGTACAGAGGATGGGGAGACAGAGATAGAGAAGGGGAGAGAGAGAGAGAGAATGTGGGGGGAGAGTACAACGTGGGCTGAGTACGGACACTTGTGGAACCTCTCAGGTTTTTTTTTCCTCCGGCCGTGTGCTGTGCGACGCCTGTCAGGAAACATGTACTTTTAGGGAGAGACATATATGCGTGGCACGCGTGCCTGTCGATCTTGCGGCGGGACGGCGCCGAAAATTTCTCCCAGTTGCCATGGCAATGCGATTACAAGATGCATTGCAGTATTAATAGACGCAGAAGAATAAGGAGATAACACTTCTAACGCACCCATAGTTATCAAGGTCCATGAAGGTCTTCGGAACACACAAAAGCCACACACACACACACACACACACACACACACACACACACACACACACACACACACACACACACACACACACACACACACACACACACACACACACACACACACACACTGGTTATTGCAATGATTCTTGCAGATCTTTCGCACTACTCGGGGAGGGATCGCTGTCTCACATCAAACCATATCTCAAACGAGGAGCCCAGTCCCTCTGGGCGACTATGGCTCTTGCGATGGTCTCTTGCCTGCTGCACTGTTTCACGTTGGTCCCAACCGTACAGCCATGCAGTATTCACATGTCCTGACTCCAAATGAAGGGCTAACACAGATAGAGAGAGCGAGAGCAAGGCATTGGGGACGGTGACCCACATTCTGCAGCAGAAGGCTTATACCCTGGCAAACAATTACACATGTTAGCCCGGGACCGGGTACCACAATACAACTTCATGACCTTTGTCTGCTCTCTGTAATAACCCCTGCTTCTCCTCTCACACACAAAGACACTCACGCTCACACTCACACGCACACACACACACACACACACACACACACACACACACACACACACACACACACACACACACACACACACACACACACACACACACACACACACACACACACACACACACAGAGTCACACATTCACAGAGTCACACGCACACACACACTCCTCAGCTTCAACAGTATCAACTCTCCACCCGCCCTGTCTCCCCTATTCAACTGATGATGTCAACCTTACACCTATATTCTTCTTCCTTTCTGTTGCCCTCTCACCCCTTTCTCTTTCTCGTTCCACGTCTCTCACTCTCTTCAGGTCTCTTTCTTTCTTGCTTCTTACCTTCATCTCTCTCGCTCTCTCTCTCGCTCTCGCTCTCGCTCTCGCTCTCGTCTCTCGCTCTCGCTCTCGCTCTCGCTCTCGCTCTCGCTCTCGCTCTCGCTCTCGCTCTCTCCCTCTATCTCTATCTCTATCTCTACCTCTATCTCTCTATCTCTCTATCTCTACCTCTATCTCTTCATTTCTCTACATGTAATATCTCTCCCTTCATCTCTCTCTCCATTCGCGCATTCAGATCGCATGTCTTCAGAAGTTATAGCCCCCCATCTACCTCCCCCTCCACCTTGGCACGATTCATTATGAGATGCAGAGTGAGACAGGGAGAGGGAGAGAGACAGCCAGGGAAAGAGGTAGATGTGATCCTCAGCACTTGTCTTCGATTAAGGAGAGAGCGTCAAGTCTGTGTGTGTGTGTGTGTGTGTGTGTGTGTGTGTGTGTGTGTGTGTGTGTGTGTGTGTGTGTGTGTGTGTGTGTGTGTGTGTGTGTGCGTGTGAGCTGGTTTCAGCACCCTATCCTCACAAAAAAAAATCCATGTTCACAAGAAGAATATCCTTTGCATCCATCTATCTTTTCCTCTATCTATCCTTTTCCCTCTCTTGTCCTTCTTCAGCATCTATCTTCCCTTGTCCTCGCCCCTGCTTGACTAATTATGAGAAACTTTAAGCTATCTCAGTTCAGGAGACATACAGAGAAGTATTTATCATTGTGAGCTTCACTGTGTGCATTTCCTTTTCAAGGCCCTTAGCACGAGCTATGTAAGAGAGCATATGTGCCAAGATTTTAATGAAATGGCCCATTCTGCACAGTTTTTATGGTGCCAAAGAAAGCTGCGTATCTCAGCGTACTGCACGAGACAAAAGTCAGCCTTCTATGCTATTTTTATGCAGGTTTATTCATTACAATCAGAGCTGTGCCCATGCTGAGGTAATTCAACTCTTAAGTGTGAATAAGCAAGCCCAATTATTTTCCTTGACCACAATGTCGGAGGGGTAATTCTAGACCCTGGGAAATATCGGAAAGTTTCATTTTAGGCCGACCCAGTCCCACATATCCATAAAAGCAATTTTTGTGAAAGTCCCATTGTTTTTTCATGAGATTATGTTACATCCTATTGTGCAAAAGACCACTGGGAGGTTTAAGCCATCCTTTTCAAAGAGGACAATGTAAAAAGGAGGAAAAAACATCAGTCCTTGCTAAGCCGCGATAACATCAAGCTAGCTTTTGACCTCATCAGAGCCTCGTCAGACCATGCATAGTTGATGTCCAATTATTTCCCAAATCTATATTTTAACACAGTAGATAGTTTGCTCTCAGTCCTGCTTGCTTTTAATGCAGGAATCACCTATCCTCTAAGAATCTCTCGTGAGCAAATGCAGTGGAAGATCCGTATCTACAAGTACCTTCCACATGCATCAACATCAGACTCCTGTGTGCCCATAATTCCCCAGCTGTCACAGTCCGTGCTCATCACTTGCCAATGAGAAAGAGTGTGTATCGACATGAATACAGAAAAAAAGTGATTTCTTCTTTTGTTTAATTGTGTGTGTTCATCAGCACTCGATCGTTTGGTTAGCTCTATTAGCCCCGCCTCGATGCCCACGTACCGCAAACAAGCGGTCAAGAACAATTAAAAAGGCAACCAAAGATTGGTTTCCCATGGAGCTGTGGCTGGATGATGATGCTAAAGATTGTCCACAGCGCCGATAGAGATTTCTTCAGGAGAGCTAGCGTCAGGCCCATCTGTGTTGTGCACAGTCTGATGTGCAGCCGACTGATGCTACATGACAGTCCCTCCGAAACAAGCAAGTCTCCCATCACTACGGTCGAATCACAAAAGATAGAGGGAAAAAAGAAAGAGGAGACTGGTGGAGACCTGGACCTTATTGTTCTCCTGTCTCGGGGGACCGGGCTTGATGAAAAGAAAAGCCACCGAGAATCCACAAATGGCACAAGTTTCGATGTCAGGCATTTTATGTGTATGGTGTGTGTGTGTGTGTGTGTGTGTGTGTGTGTGTGTGTGTGTGTGTGTGTGTGTGTGTGTGTGTGTGTGTGTGTGTGTGTGTGTGTGTGTGTGTGTGTGTGTGTGTGTGTGTGTGTGTGTGTGTGTGCATATGTATATATATATATATATATATATGTGTGTGTGTGTGTGCATATGTATATACTGTATATATACAGTATATGTATAGATACATATATGCCCTATATATCTATTATATATCTTTTATTTCTTATTTTTCATTTTGAAGTATTGCGATTTCGATAAGAAAATTAGATTGTGCAGTCCTAACACATTCACACATTCACACATTCACACACACACACACACACACACACACACACACACACACACACACACACACACACACACACACACACACACACACACACACACACACACACAGACTGCTGAGCTGCACAGAGAGGTTTAGTGTGATGAGTGATTCTCGGTGCCTTTATCAGTCGCTCCTCAGAATCTAAGGCGCTGATTACATCAAATTCAAGCAGGAGATCCTTTGCTAAATAAATCATGTACACTTCTGAATGTAGCTTGTATCTACTGCCGATCACGTTCATCTTACCATCGGATTTGGATTGAACTCCTGATGACATTTGCTGTCAGGTCAGGACACAAAGTTGACCTATCTCTCTTTAACACAGTAACACTTTACAATAATGGTACAATAATTAATCATAAATAAAGATTAGTTAATAAGCATTGTTATATAGAATACACATAGGGGTTAGGGTTAACCCTAAAACTATGAAATAATTAATCAATTAAAATCTTGATTAACATGCTCACCATAACATTAGTTAACATGAACAGCATTATAAATCATTAAGGCCATTAGTAAATGATTACAAGAACATTGGTACCGGTATATGGTTAATTAATTGTTTGTTAAATGTTTATTACTGTTAGTGTGTGTGTATTTACACACAAACGCTACCTACACTTTCTTCCCTTTTTTCTCAAAGACTTAAGAGTCTTCTAATCATAAACTCAAGGATCTCAAAGGATAAGTCATCTATTTTTCTCCCCCCTGCCAACTTTTCTGTCCTGGGGGACCTTTCTTGTTTTCATAAAGGGCCATAAATTAGTCAAGTGTAAGCAAATTTGCCATCTATACCCACTAATGCCTCCTTTTCTAGTTACCGTATTTTGTGTTTGTGTGGTCTCAGCCCATGGTTGATAGCCAATCCCTTGCAATAGACAAGTCTCTGCCAAGAAAGAGCGATAATGCTACCGGATATCTGTTTAGAACGCAGCCAGCGGCTCGAAGAAGTTGGGTAAATCCCACTATAAACAGTTTTTGGTTTTAATGATGTCCTGTCTGCCCATAGGTTGAACTCTCTGCAGCTAGTTATTCATCACTTGCTTTGAGTCTGCTTGAAACACTTTTCTGCCGAATTCGAATGTCCTCATAGGAGAACGTATTTGCAGGTGCACTGCACCGTTTGTACGTTGATTTCGGTCTTGTTTTTTTTGTCCCTCGGATGGCACTTGACAACACAATTTTCACATTGTGTGGTTTAATCATTCCAGATCTCCTGAAAAAAAATCTTGGTTGCGTTCCCGCTGTCGGTGAGGAGCCATGGTGAGGCGTAGATAGAGAAAGCTGAATTATAGGTGGCGCATTTACACATCCACTGAATTTGGGCCTGTTTTGTCTGAGCTAATTCTGACAGGGTCGAGGATTGTGTTAACACCTACCCCCTCGAGGGGGTTCCATAGGGCAGGTTTTCAGAGAAGCTGAGCAGATGTCTGCTTAACGGAACCTAAATTCTTGAATTGGGTTTTCTTTCCCCCTCTGTTTACTTTTGGCACAGCTTGAGGTATCAGTTGAGCATGCCCATTTTATTAGATTAGATGCGTTTTAGAATGATAATTTCCCTTTATCAATGCTGTTTGAAAACAGCGGTAGGGTCTGTAAAATGAATAGAGAGTGACAGAATAATTTATGTGAGGTTAACTTTTCTTGACTTTGAATAAATAAATAAAAACTCTTTGGCTTGAACGTCCTCTCTTTTTTTATATATATATTTTGGACATGCTGGACTGCACAGGCCGCCTTTTAAAAGAAGCACTTGCATCCACAAATTACCATTTTGAAAGAGGGAGCCTTTTA
>OLKM01000096.1:180753-230753 GCA_900291075.1 Melanogrammus aeglefinus
AGCCATGCATGAGCTAATGCTACAGTATCATCATGTATAACAATTCAAGGGGTTTGCAGCCAGGGGAACATGATATTTTTATATTACCGGTATATAAATATATGATCAAGATTTTTGATGATCATCATTTTCGTTTTTGTTTTGCAAGGCTGATTTCAGCAGTGCTAGTAATCCGGCGGTGGTGCTGCCCCACTGCTGGGTGCCTGTGGGGGAAACACTGTAATGCATCACAACTCATGGTCATCCATTAGAAGTACACTTATTCTCTTTCCAAGAAATGTAATAAAACATGGAAAGGAGGGCATGGGTTGGACATTTGCTGTGTTTCCACGAGGAAGGTTAATAGTTGCGCACTCTGTTGATTTAAGACTTACCTTTTTTGCTTTTGCTCACCTTTGAGCATTTGGACCATATCGCAAAAATGTATGATTATTATCAATCAAAAGATAATTGCACAAGCATTATCACCTTTTTCTAAAAGGTCCCTGTCAATCGGTACGCATGTTTGCAGATGGCTAAATCGACATATCCTTTTGCCAGAAGCTTACAACCAATTTCACAAAGGCACCTCCCCCCCGCACATTTCCATTCTCAACCATGTACGATATAGGGTACCCCACCCCTTTCCAAAGGGCCCTTGCAGTTCTTTCTCTTTGTTGCTCAAATCCCTGTTTTTATGACTCTTGGCTGCTGTGACCCAGCCCTTGAAGTCACCTCTGACTTTGCTCTTTTAGTGGAGTATTCAAGCAACTTTTATCATTGTGAACAGACGACTGCAATGGAAAACACTTCCTCTTTTAAACTACCAAGTTCAAGCCTGTAAAAAAGTTGCCCCCCCCACTCTTCACGGTCTATGTTGGATCCCTGGTTGTGACTCATTCTGTTGTAGGAGTCAGAACGGTGCAAATACATTTGTCTTCCAAAAAACTGGGTTTGCGTTGACTAATCCTACAGCCAACAGGGCTTAACCTAAATGGGCTCCGTGCGCCACTCAAAATTCCCCCAGTCCAGTACAAACGCATCGAGTTTCTCAGCCACAATGGCGAGGACTTTACCCCAGAGCACTGATGTTCGACTTGGCACGTCTAATCCACTGAACAGATGAAATTTAACATCATCAGCCAAAATATTTTTACAAATGGCAGTGTGCTCGTGTGTGTGTGACAGCTTAAGCGGCGTCTCGTACTGGCTCATTTTGTCATATCAATCTGTATCGGGACATGAGAGGCCTTCCACTGCCTTCTTAACTTCTGAAACACAGAGGAGGGCTATCATCTGCCTGCCCTACTTAGCTGCCTCTCTTTGTTTGATGTTCCCGAGTCAAACGTTTGGAGGCCAATTGTTCCCTGAAACAGCTTTAAATTGGATCATTTTGATCAATATTGCAAAGGTAATTTGAATTATACCACTTCTTCCATCTCTCTCGGGTCTAGGCCCGGAGGTCGGGGCACATTTAAAGCACTAGAGATGAACTAATAAATGACGGTAGTGACCGATTTGCATGACTAAATCGAGCTTAAAGGACAACCTGCTGGTGGTGGTCCCAGGGCTTCCAGCCAAAACGCTCCCTATATACAAGCAAAATGTCAGCCAGTATCTGTCACTGATGCAAATGACTGTAGAAAGTGTGTAATTACTATATTGACAATTTCACTGCCTTGGGGCTAGACCAGAAGCACAACTCCTACTACTGAATATAGGTGTCAGAAAGTTTGCAGCACTTACCCACTTAAGCTTTTTCTGAGACAACTCCATCCCTTCCTCTTTTTTTGTGATTTGCACAGAGAAAATCACAGGGCAAATCAGCCTTGACCGGGCTTTAAGGCCTCATGCCCTTAATGGAATGAGTAACTACCGGTTCCTCTGTTCGACCAAACAATGAAGGGTTCTGTCATTAAATAAGCACAATATTCACAGCGTATATGCGTATTGCGGATTTTGTGTGTGTGTGCTTATGCATGTGTGACTGAAACAGCTTGAGTTAGTTCCATTAGCTGCTCTACTTCTTAATGCTTCAGCTTTCAAAAAAGAGAGGGAAAATAACTGACATCTCCTAATTTCACTGTTTCTTATATCTAATCATGGCATATTTAAATGGCATGAATAACCGCCAACTGTGAACACGAGCATGTACTGGAAGATGCTGTGCCAATTAACAGTGCCATGATGGGAATGGCTATTTGAAAATGTTTGTGGACATGAGACTCAAAATGCCAAAAGGTTAAGCCAGCTCAACACTCTTTGATTTGTCATGCCCTGTTATTTTTTACAGGGCAAGTATTGAAGTTATTTCCGTGCTCAGGCCTATGCACGCATAACAACATGACATGACTCCTTTTGTGCAGCTGTGCATATATAGACACACATGTACCTGTCTGATGTTGGGGCCGTAGCATCTCTTAGAATTCCGGTCTGGCCACTCCCCAGCCCACTTTCATTGCCATGGTGGCCTTGGCAAACTTTCTATTTTTTTCCTGTCTCAGCTTCATATTCCTCTCTTAGATTTATTATCTCCTACGCTGGCTGGTATTTTACATTTTAATGAGCAGCAAGCGCTTCCATCATAGGGGTCAGTCACAATTACAGCCACTTGCAGCAAACTTGGTGAACTGCTGCAGGGATGTGTGTGTGATTTAAAATAGACACCCTTCCATGGTGACGTCTAGCCAAGGGAAACTGTGCTTTATTTATAAAGGGCTTTTTCTTAATAATAGCAGCGCGATAAGAGGGTTCCTACTATACTTACGACTGGAGATAATACTTATAGTCTCAGACAACACAAAACAAACAAACACACTTGTAAAACTGAAAGAGGGGTGTAACTAAGCTGTTTGTGTATTGAAGCACAGCGATGTTGTGTGAATGTGGTGCTGTCTTGGTAGAAAGTGGGGTAAATGCTGCCTGGGTTAGGGGCTTCCATTCACATTCCACTCCCGGCCACCTACGATAAGAACATGTGCACTCATGGTAATTATAGATCTTAGAATAAGAGATGAATCTGTCTGCACTAGCAGGATTAATAGTAAGGCCTATCATATCTCATCATAACATCATAACATCTTTCACCATCCAGCTGGCTATTGAGGATACATGCATTTTATCGCTGTGGCAAGATTGAATTCTTAAAGATAAAATCCCATTTCTTGTATGTTTGCCCCCCTTGCTAACATCCAGATTTATGTGGGAATACATGATGTTGCTGCTGAATTAATTAATATGTGCTCTAAATGGCATTTTGATTTCAATGTTTTGATTATTATTATTGAATCAAAGCTGACGATGAGCTCTCACTTGAATACTAATACCAAGCCCTGCAGCATTATAAAACCCTAGATGGGACTTTGATAAATGAATCACCTTTACCTCCCTGATCTCTCTCTCTCTGTCAGCAGTCAGGCAGACACACAGACACACACACACACGAACACACATACTTATCATTTTAAATGGATTACACCACTTTGCTGGCAAACGCCAGACAAAACTAAAAAGGCTCAGTGATATATCGCTGGCTGCTGCTCATCGCTCCCTGTCCCACTATCAACCATATCTGTCTGCTCTCTCTCTCTCTCTCTCTCTCTCTCTCTCTCTCTCTCTCTCTCTCTCTCTCTCTCTCTCTCTCTCTCTCTCTCTCTCTCCTCTCTCTCTCTCTCTCTCTCTCTCTCTCTCTCTCTCTCTCTCTCTCTCTCTCTCTCTCTCTCTCTCTCTCTCAAATACACTTATTTCCCTGCCCACACTCCTTCAACTCATCAGCTCACATCTTCTCTCCCATCTTTCCCTCCCTCCTTCCCAACCCGAGACAGATTTGAGAGCTTTCTTTGGCAGTTTTTACACCACCCCAACCCACTGACAAATCATCTAATTTCTGCACCGCCACTCAAACAAAACAACGCTAATGTTGTTTAGTGAGTAAACACTAATGACCTTGAATGGACTGAGCCAGTCTGGGCAAAACATACTGTTACAGTCCTCTCCTACATACACATTCACACAGGGCCAAGGTTATATCGGTATTGGCCAGGCCAACATATTTGCTCTCCTACTTAATGGACATTAGCCATTGTCCTCAGCAGATACAGGGCTAATTACTGCTACTGCCTCCTCAGTTCTCCAATGGTGCTTCAGAAGGAGAAGTTCAGAACGGATTACTTCACACTAAGACCCTATAAGACACACATTGGGTGCCGATTATAGCCGACAATGAAAAATAAAGGCGTCATATTCATGATTATTCTGTGACCCTCAGGAGGTTTGGCATCACTGGATGGTTACACTTTGAGACCATATGTGTGTAGCAGGTTAACTGGCAGGTCTGAGTAGTGAAATATTCAGTTCTGAGCTTTAAGTATTTAGTAGTAAATGGGTTTAGTAGCAAACGCATGAATGGAAGGCCAAGCACCACTGGACTTCGCTAAACATGGACTGGCATTTCCTTGTTTATCACATTGGCATGAGGCCCCGCACATATATAAGCTCACAGGAGTCATTAATCTTAATAACAATATTCAAATTCAAACCCCAATCTCTGAGAATGAATGGATAATGCCTATGCGATAGTTGGGTAACTCATAGGCTATGATACAAGAAGTAATCTTGACAGGTTTGCTTATTGTTTCAGTAGCTTTCTTCACCTATAATCACAAAGAGAAGAGGCTCCTGTGTTTGATTCTCTGAAGATTATGAGATGTTATTTTTTCCTTCCCGGGGCCCACCTCCCGTATTGTCTCTCTGGAGAGAGCAGGGACCAGAATGTTCTTGTATTGGAGATGAAAGGAGTCCTCCTGTATCGGCGATGAAAGCAAGCGGCAAGATTGACCCAGTTTACTATGTACACATTTGGCTGAGGAAAATGGCTATTTGGTTGTTAAATTAACCATTCACAAACCGAGTCCAGAGGAAGATAATTCAATTTCGATGTGGGCTTAAACTTGGGTGGGAAGGAAAAATTATATTGTTTTTATATAAAATCACGAAACACATAACAAAGGAATGCTGAGAAGTTTGTAGGCAGGGCAGAGGGGAAGAAACAACCATGTTTTATCACATAATTTTTATTCTGTGCGGATTTGAGCCTTGGAAAAGTGGCACTTGCATACTATTAAAAAAATGGCAGCATACGTGATTGAATCTTCCACTATCGCAAAGCCACTAGAAAAATTATCGCAGATGGAATACTCTTGACGAGCGGTGTCCCTCAACACACCACGGGCAAACACACACAACCACACACACACACACACACACACACACACACACACACACACACACACACACACACACACACACACACACACACACACACACACACACACACACACACACACACACACACACACACACACACACACACGAGCAATCAAGATAGCGCTTACTCGGCTCGAAGCCTTGGAGGTGGCTGGGGAGGGGGGGGAACTCCTCATCAACTCCTTTAACCGGCGGTGCGGTGGCGTGGATTATTTTGGGCGGGAAAAAGAAACGGCAGCAATTAGAATGCCGGGGACGGATGGGAGGAAGAGGAGTGAGTGGAGGAGTGGAATTAAGCGGGAGGAGGGGAAGTGGAGTCGGCAGTATGTATATTAAATAGGGGGGGTGGTGAAGGGAGGGCGCTATAGGTCATGTTAATGCAGCACCTTAATGATCTCCTGGCTGCGGTTTGTGGTCGACTCTTTTACGCTGCTGCTTTTTTTTTCCACTTTCGTCTCTTGTTCTTCGGCATGTGGTTTGCGTTTAACAAACGTTACAAAATGAGGTCATGATAGTTCGTCGTCGAGTTGGATTTTCGTAGACTGGCCGAACGTCGCTCACGTTTACGCCTGGCACAGCAGAGTGTCCTTTATGCACACTAGTGTGTTAGATAAACACGCAGCATTAGAGCTGAAGTTGTTCAGTATTCATGTGTTGGGCTTTCTGAATAGAGGGTAAATATTAAGCAGCCCTTTCCCACTAAATAAATACATATGGGCACCTATTTGACAGTTTTGTGAGATATCGCGTTCATATTCCGTTAGGGTCTTACTTTATTTACTCCCCGTGGGTCTCTGGTGTTTTGTTTCTAATGCTGAGATAATGTAGTCTAGCAGGAGACAGGTCTGACGGTACGTCATTGGCTCAGCAGCACTGCCCTAGACAAGCTGTTGTTTTACTTAATTAAGATAAACTTGTATGCTCTCTCTAGTCATCATATGGGTGTGGAAGAAACCAATATGGACTATTTTTTATTTTTTTAAGTTTAAGAAATGCAAATATAACGTATGTCTTTAGTTTAGGAAACCAAAGTGTATTTAAGGGCGGTTGTGATGGCTGGGTTTCTTTACTCAGAGGACAAACTTTTTAAGATTATGTGAGTGAACTTTGGGATCTCTTCGAGTTATGTCACCGTACAGAGTACCGTTCCGTTTGTCTATTCATAGTGAGACAAATCCCGAGCAGCTTGGTGTGACGATGTCTCTGACTCACTGTGAGTCCCATAATAACGGATTTGTAGGAGAGGAAAGAAGCTCATGGTTCAACCAATTTTTAAATAGAAAGAATATAATCAGTGCGCAAACTCAAAAAACAAGGAACAAAGCGTAATTATCTTTATTCTAGGACAAATCTTTTAGATATAAACACCCCGATTTTTCACCCACGAGAGTAATTAGAAAAAATACAATATAAAATGACATAATGCTTCATTGATACCAGATGAGGAATTACAGAAACTACAGAAAAAAATCTTCTCATGCAATAGATTATAGGAATTATTGAGACTGGGAATTCGGCCGAAGTGCAGGACAGTAATTTTATATAGTAAGAATAAAAAAAGGTTAAACACAATATATATACATATGCACACCCACACATCTAGTAGCAATGTAGATATTATACATGTAGTTTGTCTTTGAGTTTTCAAGACAGGGCCCCTCCTCCCCAGACAACATCCCTAGGGATCCTGAGGTTTCGGCCATTTTGTCCGATCTAAGATGCCATACTAGTGCAGTTAAGGCGACTGGCGTCTCGGTGGGCGAGAGTGCATCCGTCGCCGTCTGTTCCATTTGCCCTCTTTCAGAGGACTAGAAGGCTTTTTATTTTACCGCGGCTGTATGAAAACCCCATTAAGGTTACGGCTTCGTCAATATACAGGCACGGTACCGATGGCCATTGCTCGGTGGCCGCACGAAGGAGCATAGCGTGCCGTGTGCTCTCCTGTACGATGTGGGTCTCTTAAGTGCTGCCGCTACCCCGAGCGACTCGTAAAGCTGGGAAGTCCACGGCTTTGTCTGGTCAAAGTTAGTCGACAGGGAGGGAGGGTGGGAGTGAGAGACTTGAAGCAGCGAAAAAGGATGATTAAGAGGAAAAGAAAGACGGGATATGAACAACATGAGAGAATAGAGCGAGATAAGAGATGTCTCGGCAGTAGAGAAATTAAAGCACTCTTTTGTGTTCGGTTGACGGCCGAAGGCAACGCGTTGTTCGTCCAACTGAATGGCTCTTCTGCGGTCATAGGCATACTTAGTGTATAGTGACGCTTGTTTCTCCATGTCTCATATATATATATATATATATATATATATATATATATATATATATATATATATTTGTAGGGGAGAGCCGGGTTGATTGAAACACAGCGATTTCCTCGAAAACCACGCAAGGCTTTCACGTCAAATTTCGTCACTACGTTCAGCACGCAAGACTGACCCTGCGAAATGTCGTGTAATGACGTCTCAGTCCAACCGTTCAAATGTTATCCCCCTAACCTGTTTTCGAGAGTGCCAAGTAAAATCCTTCCTGCGGTAGTTTTTTTGTAATAAATAGTTTTTTGTTTCATGCCATAATAATATGACTATAGAACAGATGAATTAGTACTTAAACCTGTGCTAAAGTGTGCAATGTCAGAGTTTTGAAGGTTAAAGGTAAAAAAGGTTTAAGTGTCAGTAGTCGCTGTCGGGACGATTGAAACACTTGTTTCAAACGCAACAGGAGTCATGTTATCCGGATGACGTGGTAGTTTTTTTGTTTAAAATAAATAAAAGGATGTTCAACTGTGTATCCCTAAACATGACTTAGGACAGGGAAATAAGTCAATTTAATGCAAATTTAGTCGTCCAAAAGAATAAATGTGAGTTTTAATCGTAATGTGCATCTTGACAATTACGCACGGGCCAAAAATACATTTTAACCTATTTATATTATGCGGAATTATGTGAAATTTTAGCAATGACGAGTACACTACTAAGTTGTCCGGTATGTTGCATAAAAACAAGAGTAAGGTAAATAGTTTATTTTTAAAATATGCTGTTTATTCGTCCCGCATGTGTGTTTCAAACGTCCTGACTAGGCGGGGCGTTGGAAACAGATGTCAACTTACGTTCAAAGTTAAAAAAAAAAACACTTGTAACTAAGAGAACACACATGTAAGTTGTTCATCACATGTTGAAATTATTTGGTTACGTAACGTCATCTTTGAAAAAGACGTTTAACTGAAAAGTGTTTAAATCGACCCGGCTCTCCCCGATACAAAATTATTGATTATAAATTGAATTACTAATAATGAATTACAAAGAATAGGCCTACCCATGTTAACAGGCATGGCTTGTGTAGGCCTGTATATTTCCCTATGTTGGGCATCGTTTTGTGTTCATGCTATTATATTGGAAAAGTAACAATGAGTCCCGTCTCCTGTAAACAGTGCTTCGGAGTAGCCGCTACAACCAGCAGAAGGAACGCAGTGCATTATGTGCTTGCACCCTGCGTAAGTCCTCTATTAGTGGGCGGCTGGTGTGCAGGGCGGTGTTTGGGCAGCTTCTACATCACACTTTGGCTGAAATCACAGGCTACCTGCAGTGACAGTTCTTCAATCGCATAACTGGCCCCGGACAAATGAAAGAAACACATGTTTTCCCTTCCTCTTTTCATGTCATTTCTATGCTCCTATTCCTGTTTTTTTTGGGGGGGGGGGGGGCTTGACATTTAAGCGTAAGTGGGACGACTGAGATGTTTGATATATCTTTAGACATTCTCAACATGACACTTATCGTCTAGGAATGATTTGGTGTGGGATCATATTCTCCGCTTGCTGGCTGAAAGGTTAGGTGAATGGCTTGCACACTCGGGAGTAATGGATTTGTCTGAGCGCCTTTGGCTGTGTAAAGACAACACATGGCTAACATGAGGGCCCTTCATAATACAGAAGAATAACTGCGGGATAATTGTGCCCGTTTAAACGTGAGAGAGAGGTGAGTGGGAGAGCTAACATCTATGTTTGACTCATTCTTATGAGTGTGAGCCCTACCCTATGATGAGTGCACATGTGACACAAAACAGGGAACGCTTCGGTGCGCTACCTTCTGCTAATAAGGGGCCCGTGCGGGTTCGTCACTCCCAACGCACAGCTGCCGGCGGCACCACTGCCAAAAGAGGTTTTTCAGCAACAACATTTGATTTTTAACAGTACAATTTGATGTGACGCCTCTAGGTACGAGAGTGAGTAATACCCTTTTTGATGGGGAGCTCTTAAATACAATCACTCTATTGATTGCCGCAACAATATTGTGACTGTGTCGCACTCGGTAAAACGTACCTAGCAAAAAGTGTATTTCATTTGAGGCTAATATGGTTTGCACATGCCCTCGAGGCAGCCTCAATAGTTACACCTTTTCTGAATACTGATGCATAAACACACCGCAAAAAAGTTTATTTAGACCCATTATCATCTATTCCTCCAAATCAAGTCAGTCAGAATTGCCAAAAATAATTGCAAATAAAATCCATTGAGAACAGCAACAAAGTTGAATTAAAGAATCAGGTTATCCACATGCTACAAACCATAGAACATTGTCCAAAAGATGTCTCAGGTACGATTTTGGTTCCAAACCTCACGCAGTGCTCATAGGCTACCACAATGCTTTTTTGTATTGTTTTATAATGGAACTCATGGAAATATATTTACAAATATTTGAATTGCGGCCCACATGTTTTGACTGATTAAATTGACTGAGACTGCATTTCACCATATTCCTTTCATATTAGGCAGAAAGCACCGGCAGAAAAAAAAGTAGCTCCACTCTCTGATTGTAGTTTGAAATGCAACTGAATGTTTCAACAGAGAAGTTATCTGGCATTGGCTGCGTGGATGAGCAGACGGCGCTGCCTGAACACATACCAAGACTGGAGGCTCAAAGCCCGAGCTCTTGACAAAGTCTTAAGGACGGCCTCTCCTTGGATCCTCCACAAGGTGGTCGGCTGCCTCTTATTCATGGCTTGCGCTTGGATGATTTCCTCCTTCCTCTCTCGCTCACCCTCGCGCTATCTTACAGTGTCACATATAATATGTGTAAAGGGAGGGAAATCCTGCGCCTCTGGGAAATAAAGGTAGATTTGCATTTGAAAGAGGAGAGATTTGCGGGGCCAATGCTATGTCAGATCGCACAGGCGTCTCCCCGGAACGTTGCCGCCATTTGTAGCTGGATAATTGACATCATTCAAAGGACTGCGACCTGTGCGATCAAGGCACCTCTCTTTGCGTCGATTTTTCAAATCAACCATCTGTGCAGTGATGGTTGATACCCTTAAGCATTAATATGGATTGAACGTGCTTCAGAGATTAGGATATATATCTGGGAGATAAACGTTGTTGATGTTGATTTTTTTTACTCCTGTAACAGTGAAGGTGCCATTTATTTCTCTTAAACGCAACCTGTTTCTGCAAGACATTGAACCCCTGACACACAAATAATCATACTTAAAGAGATACATTACACATTTATAAATAACTGTAAGTAAATGTGTGATATATTGTGTGACTCTATACGTTTGTGGGTTGGGGATACCGACGAATGGAAATAATATTTGCATTACTTACTATGTAGTTGGACCCGTTACGTTTCACTATTGTTTCTTCTGCCCTCTGAGACTCCACACGTATGAACCTCTAGTTCACCAAGGTCATTAAAACGTGTGTGGTGGCTGATGGTTTGATAGGGTCCATGTTTATGTGACCCAATGCCTTGTCTTTTATCTTTTTAATGTACACTTGCATACAATGCAGCCTTGGTCATTTTCGGTCACCATTTCCTTTTCCCCACAATATCACCAGCTACATTATTTCATTGCTAAAGAATGAGCCACTGAATTACACTTTGATGTCCTTCAGTGCTAGCGGCTCTTTCATTTCACTTTACCCCAACCATTTTCTACAGAGGCTGGGAAAAGCCGGATCAGCTCTTTCAGCCCAGTTGAAAAACAGTTTCATACATAATATGCACGCCCAGTCGTTATTATGACTTGGTTTTTCATCTAGAGTGGCTCTTTCACAGGAAGTCATGCGAACTCTCTCTCATGGAATGTTAAATTCTCAGTTTCGATATCTTTGACGATATCATGTGTGTATAGGCGTGCATATCTGCATGCAGCATACACACGTGTGTGTGTGTGTGTGTGTGTGTGTGTGTGTGTGTGTGTGTGTGTGTGTGTGTGTGTGTGTGTGTGTGTGTGTGTGTGTGTGTGTGTGTGTGTGTGTGTGTGTGTGTGTGTGTGTGTGTGTGTGTGTGCACGCGAACACATCCCCTGGAGAGGGCAGACGTTTGTGGGTGTGTGTGCATCTTGAGATGGAGAGAAGCCTCTTCCTTCATGTCATGCCATTGGGACTTGAAAGTTCCTCGGGGGTGGGTGAGAACATCAAAAGAGCTGACCCTAATGGTGAAATCTAAGATATACAGTAGTGAACAAGAAGGGAGAGTGAGGCTGCAAAGCATCTCCATGTCGTAATCACATAGCCCTCATCCCGATGAGGCTGAAATGTCTGATAGTGTATGGGCTGCTGTCGTGAAACCGTATGCAAACACAGTGTAACAACTGGAAATTAGTATTTCCTTGACAAAATGTATTTTTGTGAAGAAGAAAATATCAGTATGAATGTGTAATCACGGACCCTTGAGAGCCTCTGGGCAACAGAGGTCCTGTTTTTCAGCCGATGGTAATCTCTGAATTGCAGTTATACAATGGCCCTCCCTGGTGAGGACACTGTGTCTGGGTTAAAGCATGTTCTCTATGCAGGCCGCCCACTCCTCATTCCCTTCCCCTGCCTCCTGTGCATTTTATTTAAGCGGTTGAGATAAAAATATCTTAAGATGGGCACTACTATGACAATGTCTGTAGCTATGTCTCTGTTGGTCTCTGTCTGTCTGTCGGTCTCTCTCTCTCTCTCTCTCTCTCTCTCTCTCTCTCTCTCTCTCTCTCTCTCTCTCTCTCTCTCTCTCTCTCTCTCTCTCTCTCTCTCTCTCTCTCTCTCTCTCTCTCCTTACCCCCCCCCTAGTTTATTTTCTATACTTCATCATTTGGCAGGGCTGAGTTCCACTCGTCTTATCGAATAAATTGGACAGTGGCTATTTCCCCGATTGCCTGCGCGGAAAGGTTCTGGCTCACCCCAGGGTCTTCTGCTCATGGCTTCCGCTGATGGGGAGGAAACTACTTAGAATAATTATGGTCCAGAAGGTCTGCTTTCTAGCCAATGCTGTCGCCTCTGTACCACAACGTGTTCTCCTCTAGCCGTGTGTGTGTGTGTGTGTGTGTGTGTGTGTGTGTGTGTGTGTGTGTGTGTGTGTGTGTGTGTGTGTGTGTGTGTGTGTGTGTGTGTGTGTGTGTGTGTGTGTGTGTGTGTGTGTGTGTGTGGTAGAGAGAGACAGTGTGTTCAAGCAGGGGAGAGGGGAGGAAATTTAGTGTGTGGGGAGGTTATGTATTCACATTTCTCTTAAACATGTGTTCATTTCTGCCGTGTTAACCAAATGGCCGAAAGAGCTTTGCACCTTAAGCCGAACCGGGCAGACTCCATCAGCATAACCACGAGCCGTTAAACGCATTTTGCCTTTATGGAGCTAATAAAATATATTACAATTATTTTTTGTAACGTCACACAGAAGTTTTTTATGGGACAGTATAAATGTTCACTGCGTTGACTTCAAAAGTGCCTCCAAAGTTAAAATGAGCCGAGAGCACTTTTACTTCTTCCAAAACCATCGTTTCTCCGTAAAGAAGACCACCCCCCCAAAAAAACTGCCTTTGAGTGGAATGCAACTTGTCCTTTACAAGACTGATCCAAGTTGTTGCTGGCAGTTTTTACTGCAGTGCACATCGTTCTGGCGTATTAATGTTTCCCAAAGGATTTCCCCCCATTTCTCCCACAGTATGCTGTGGTTCTGACGAGACATCTCGACACACGAGTGTGAAGTGATGTCTCATCAGGGCCAGTGGATGACTGGCCGGCCTTTTGACAGACTTTGAAAAGCTGCAACAGACAGCACCAACAAAAGGCAGCCCAAAGTTAAAGCCTGCTGCCCTGGATTACTCCCTCTACGTTTTTGAATACTGAATTCAGACCCACCGCTCGGGGGCCTCACTTAGTATCAACCGGACTCAATGCGAAGGCAGCAGTATGTCACACGGAGGTCTGTGTTCAGTCGCAAAGCAGCAGCAGCCGCCTCGTGCCCATATCGAGTCTGCGAAACATCAGCATTTAAGGTGATGCGGTCTGACGTGTGTGGCGTCGGCAACCTTTTTACGGAGGCATGCACATCTGGCTGTCTAGGTCCAGGTATCAGGTGTCACCTCTCCAGATGTCCGAGCAGTAGACACATGGCACGGACATCTGCGTTGTTCCCTAGTTATTCTAGCCATGGCCGGCAATAATGTTTTGCGGGGCATAGGGTTTAGACAAGCTGCTAATTTCTATCACAGATTGTTTTTTCTGACGATTTTTATTGGTATTTCGGAATAATCCAAGGAAGTATTTATGTACTCGGAATTGGACCTAAACAAAGTACAAGCGATGGACCTTACCACCCACATCGCAACTTTAACTCCCTTCTTTTTTGTAATACGGAAAAGGTGCGGATCGGAGAAAAGAGGGCAGGGACATGATTGTTCTTTTAAAACGTCTCAGGCAGAGTCGAAAGAACTATGAGCACGTCTAAGCTCATTCCTGTCCCTCCTCTATAATCACACAGTCTAGGTATTTCCCAAAGTCCTGCCGGGCGGTCCTGTTTCTGAGAGCGGCAGAGATGTCTCTTCCGTGTCAACTCTTTGTATATGCTGTTTACCAAAGCATACGCAAAAGAAATGTCCCTTGTTTCGTTATCTTCGGATTACTTTGATGGTGTGAACAAAGACATCTTAAACGCAGTGCTATTTGCCCTGTAGTCCTGAGATTTTCTTAGCTTTATTGCTAAGAAATGCAAGAAGATTGAATAAAAAAATCTCCAAAGACGTAAAATAGGAAATGACTGTGCAGCTCTCTATCCCTCTCTTTGTTCTCCTCCATCAAATTCACCTCCCGTGAACTCACCTTGTTTTTCACCACACGCCCAAATCGAGACTACTTGGCCCTGGAATACATTCCATCATGGCCCAGTTTTCCTGTTAGTGTGAGATGACAAAATCAGCCACCATCCTGACCGTCGTGTCATCTGGTCTGCCTTTCCGTCACGGACTCCCAGCTGCCCCCGATAACCGCTCAGAAGAGCTGGCCCTTTGTCCCTCCGTGATAACAAGCAAACATTTTTTATATACTATATTTCGTTGTGTGGCTCGACACTTGAACCCTCTGCCAAGTGAACATTGGTGGCTAGCCTGCGCCAGATGGTGAAACATGATTGTGGAGTGCATCATGTAAGTAAACAAACACACAGTAGATAAGCAGATTAAAATGCAATTCTGCATTTAGTGCTATACTCCGTCATTTCTCACAGTGTGAGGGTGGGAGAAAGGCATCCAGACAGACCAATGATTTGTCTAGTTGTACTTAATATTGGATAGCACCATTTCTATTCTCGTGTATTAAGAGATTTGGAGTGTGTTTGTAGGGGTGTGTGGGACAGCTTTCTATGTTGGTAATATGGGCGTGATGAAATATAACTAAAGTTAAGAATGCGGATCTTGAAATGCTGTATTGATTGTCAGAGCACAGTATGGATTTTGAAGAAAGAAGTGCTTTGTTGTCTCAAGTTTAACCAACCGTCTATGCGCTAATGGCTTGTATTACAGGGTTGTAATACTACAATATTGGATTGGAGTTTTTTTGTGTAAGTATCATTTTTCATACAAGTGGTTTCATCCCTCAACCGTAAAGGTGCAATGCAATATTAGAACATTATATAACATTATTATATTATTATAAGATTGAATAGTGAAAACTGAAATGCAAGACATATGGCAATTGTTGTTACTTATTTTCCAATTTCAGCAAGCGATTGTAAGTGGGTTTGTTAGATTTTATGCTCACACTTTAAAGATAGCACTTTATTTCACATAAAATATCAGTCACATCTCCAGGTAGCTCAAATTATATATTATATTTGCCCTTTACATTTAAAATAACTGGGTTCATGAGATGAGATATTTTTCCAGCCAATGAGTAATACTGAAATCTGCAGTTGGCTGTTGAAGCTACCAAAGCTGTCATTACATTTCTTCTTGAATATGTTACCTCTTTTAATTAAAGCAAAGCCTTTTTTCCACAAAGGTTGCGCAGAGGCAAGGGCCTTTCTTTCACTTTCAATCTGTGTCTTTCTCCCGCTTTGACAGGGATTTCCTGCTGACAGTTCAAGGGTGTATAGAGGTTGGTTTAAAAGATAAAAAGAAAGAAATGGTCCCTACACATCTCCGCACAGGCCACGACTAGGCAACATCAAGAGCCTCCGAGTATATGATCGAATCACATGTCATTCACACAAGAGCGAACCTAGCCAAGGACGAGGACAGAAATGCGAACTTTTGAATTATACATATCGTCACAAAATGGCATCTTTTCTTTTGGGGGGGGGGGGGGGTGTCTGCACTGTGGGAAGGGGTTGCATGTTAAGTGCCCCTTAAAGGCTTAATGGAGCTCTTGCCTTCAGATGAGTAGTGGTTGGTGGGAGGGGGGAATAGAGGATTGGGTGGGGGTGGGGGGGGGGGGTGTCCTTTCCAGATTTAGCAGTCGGGGAACGGCTCATATTTTTTTCTGCAATGCAAAGAGGGAGTGAGGCAAATGCCTCGGAGACGGTACGGTACTGCTGACATTTTACTTGTTTGTTACTTCCTCCTCTGCCGTCACTGGCACATTGCTAGAGGGAATGCCACGGCTGTGTTCGGGAGTGTTTGGCCCCGCCGACGATGCTGGCGCCAGCAGCGCTCTGCGGAGCTGCTTTCCCGCCGCCGTCCATGATCAAATGTTTATTTTTTGACATCCCAATCCACAGCTCTGTGATGCCAGACCAAAGCTCTGTGATGCCAGACCAAACTGAATAAGGGGGGGGGGGGGGGGGGGGAAGAGTACAGGGTTGGAGAGCGAGAGAGCGTGGGTTCCAATCTGTTCCGGAGTTACTGTCGACGCAAGACCCCCGTGTTGAGGAATTTTTTGATGAGGAATCCCACAGGGATTACAGCCGTTGGGACGTTGGAACATGCCGTATGAGCGAGCTGTGTTTGTTCTCAGCCTTTAAGAAACCGAGGGAAAGCAAATCGATTGGAGCAACAAAGAAAGGATCTGGCAGGGACATGGGTGTGAGGCTGACTTCCACCAACCCTTGGTGGTGGTCTGAGCTTATGAACACACTTTCTTTTTAACTAGCCCACCATCTGTTGAAGCATGTTCATAACCCTGAAGCAAAATCTTGATTTTAACATTCATACTTTTTTTCTCCTGATGACAAAATACGGGTGTGCTCTGCTTCCTGCCAGAAATAAATCTTCCCTGAGTTGTAAAATTAGCATCTCTTCTTGACCATATTTTGTGGGCCAATTTTGGGTGTGTTAAAATTTTGGATTACAGTGTGATTAATCAAATTAGGGGGTTGAATATGATTAAGTTGCCATATAAGTGAAAGTTCACTGATTGTCTGATGCGGTGAGAGGTCACCATCCTTTTAAAGTTAATGAAAGGATAAATAGGACATTATCATACTGTGGTCAGCGAACTGACAATCTCTCATATTCTACTATAGAAGCAGAAGAGCAGCCCCTTTTCTGGCTTTGGTGCCTGTTAAGAACAGAACATGGAAGAAAAAAGGGGGAATTGGTTTCCGAGAGGAAAAGACAAGTAGCAAAGGACCCCCAGGTCAGACTCAAGCCACGGTCGCTTACGGGGGTATTACCTATATGGGTAGTGCATTCCGAGGGTTGAGCCACCGAGGTGTCCCTGAATATTGGCATTCTCAGGGATTGGGCGGATAAGTCATGTGACAGTGCTCTTTGTCTTGTGTGGTGGCAACAGGCCCCCCTTGACACATTCAATGACATTACATTTATTTATCTGGCGCTTTTATCCAAAGCGACTTACAGCAGCACCCCCTGGGGCCCTCCCTCTGGGAAGGTCGGTGAGGCCCACCGTGAGAGTGGCAGTTCAATCCCCCACTATAAGCCACGCTTATAGGCACCTGCAGTGTTTTTTGCCATGCATTTTTCAACCTGCACTGTACTGTCTTTCATCACACAAAAATATTGCTTTTTGAATTTCTCCGCCTGTTTACTTTCCATGGCTCCTTGATCTCTCATTACCACCATATGTGGCGCTGGCAAAAGAAAAAAAAAGCATTTTTTTTGCTTTGTTTATCCTTCTATACCAAACACAGCTGCATTTACAAATTTACTGTACAAGGACTCAGACAACTGAGTGTATACAGCTCCCCTCTTTTAATATGTTCCGTGTTCTTATTACAAACATGTTAAACGGTTGCTACATCAACATTTGCAAACAGGATGGCTGCAAATTACCTGTTTTTTTTACCAGAAGAGATGCATTCCACATGTCTGCTTTTAGTGTCAAATATACCTGTAGCCAACAGGAACTGTTAAATTCTTATCTGAAGCAACTGCACGCCATTACTTCAGCACCGAACAGCACGAGAAACTAATCAAACTGTGTCCTGCGGCGCTATCTTTCATGGTTCAGAGTGTGTTATAATGTTATCCTATCTGATGCTTGGATCCCACCAGTCTAATAAATGGGATGCACCCATTCATCAATAATACAGTGCATTTTTGAGTCATTCTGAATATTCTGGGAATACCAGTCCTGTTCTGTTCCTGCACCGATCACAGAATGTCTCTCTCGCTCCCTAATGTCCCCGATTGTCCCCTGTGTCAATTCTTCTTTCCTAGCCCGCCTTGACATAAAACATGTCTGTGGGGGAGGTTCCCAGCCCTTCTTGTGCCACCCTCTTTATCTGCGGGATCACTCTACAGGCCTGATGTTAAAAAAACTGCGGTAGATAGCGGTAGATATCAGAGTGCTGGAGGATGAGTGCTGAGATTGCTGCTTTTGATCCGCAGGCAAAGAACGGTATGCTGCTTGAGAGACTGACGCAGCGCGCTGCGCGGCACCCTCCGAGTCTTGGAGGGGGCTCTTAGCATCTTGTTTAAGATAAGATGAGACAGGACTGCTGTGCTGTGCAACATGCCATCTCAGTGAACATGCCATACGAGGGAACGAACACTTCAGGGGGGTTAAACGGAGTTGATTAAATCTCAAAGACACAGAGCGACCAAACAAAAACGGGTCTCTTTAGTGTGTGTGTTTAAGTGTTGATTTAGGATGAGTCGGGCCTCGTGTTATAATATGGCCATCTTCATCAGAAGGTTTTTTGTCCGGTAATGGAGCCAGAAGTGTGAAGATCTTGGCTCGGCCCTGACGGGGCAGTCTGGCAGGCTCCAGCCATGGGTGGCCTAATGGGTTTCGCCATGGCTGAACAAATTAAGCCATCGGCGGTGTGGGAAGGTAATGGCGCCGGCTTGGTTCAAGCGGCCCGGGGCCCACTTTGGCCGTCGCCGCTCTCCCCCTGCTCTGACTCTGTGAGAGTCAGAGAGTCAGCGCCCAAATAATCCCTGAGAACCAGGGGCCCCCACTGTGAGCATGCTCTTTTCATTCGCTATTGCTCTTTCATTAATCAGCAGCAGCACAGGGCCACAGAGAGGGCCGTTCCTGCTGAGGCTCTCGGCGGGTATTGCTTCATCCTCTTTTTATTTGCACTGAGAAAAATTAAGCAGATTCTGAGGGTTGGGGCAACTGTTTCAGAAACAATGGTACAATACGATACGGGATCCCTCTTCAAAGATTTGTATCAACATGCCGACCGGAGTTTCCCTACCTGCTGGCTACAGCAGAGTAATGAATATAAATGTAAAGTGTTTCTCATCATTGTTGCCTTCCAACGGTGATTGTGAATTCACAATGTCCAAGTGAATGTAATGCGTAGCCACTCATGCAATGTAAATGTTGATGGGGCGAGTGTGCGTGCGATCAAAATCTATTCCGAGTGCGGTAGCGTGGCAATCAATTTCCGCTACTGCAGCTCAGCGTTTAGCCCGAGTCAAACCGAGCTGCTCGAAGGTAATCCAGCTCAGATCTAAGGCAATAGACGAGCAAATCTTTTACAAATCTCCCGTGTCATGTATTCGGTGACATCACACCAACAGCTGTGTGAATAGGTTGAATGACATGGAGGGGACGAAAAGGTGCTTTCTTTCATCACCGGCATGCCATTGCTTTTGCTAGGGTCAAAGTTCAATGTCCCTGACTAATCGCATCCAAGTGGATGGTGGCTGGATGTGTGGCTGTGTAGGCTAGCGTTGGCAAACACAATCAAAGCAACAATAAAGAGGTGAAGGACAGAAAATCTGCGCTTTTAAAGCCAGAAGTTTAGGTGGAATGTAAATAGGGACCTTGAGAGAACCAGGTATTAAGACGAGTGCACTCAATGAAAATGGGAGCATCCATTTATTCCCGTGAAGACAATACTGTTAGTGCCCTGAGAGCTTTGGCCTGGTCTTAGGCAGCAGCCAATGACACATTGATACTGATCATCTAAATGATTAGGAATCCTTGGGATTGGACTGTGATCTGAATAAATGTTAAATCTATGCATCTTTGGTGGGTTTTTTATGAACACTCTGACGTTTGTGAATCAGGTGCCCAGTCCCTGCCTCCTAATTGTACAAGTGCGCCCTCTCTCATTTCTGTTATTGATAAATGGCCGCAAGCAAACAGGACTCTAGTATATTAATAATTAATTTCCATATCCTATTTCATGAAAATGAGCCTCAGATCAATACCGTCCATTGCGTCTGCTTGTCCAATGGATTAATGGCTTGTCTCTTAAGAGACACCAACGCCATTGCCAGCCAGGTCTCTGGGTGCAGCCCCGCCGTTCACATTTGTCAAATGTACACCAAGTAGGAGGGCGGCCATTTACTTTGCCATTTTCACATATTTACCCGGCTTTCGCTGTAAAAAAAACAAAAAAAACACGCATATGAACTCATCCATGATATTGTTGTGCAGTCAATTTACTGTTCTATGGACTGGACTGCGGTGCACAGCCATGTTCATGCAGATCTAGAGTAAACAAAAAAAGTACTTATTTGACGCTTAATATATGAATAAACAGACAAATCCTGGGGACCAGTGTCAAACAAACAAGACGAATGTGTCTAATAAACAATGGACACACACACCTCCATACTAATAAGCATGTCACATTTTGTCAAACGACCCGGCGATGCTATCTTGTGTAAATAACTCTAAATATGAGTAAACGTATCACATCGTTCAACTTTATGACAAACACGGGGCATCATTACTTGTAAAACTCGGGCTGATTTTTGTATGCTGCTTACAGAACGTGGGGGGAATTATCAATTCAACACAATCCCTCGGCTGGCATTTCCTCCCAGACATGCCGTCTGGCAGGTGTCAGACGTTTGGTTCCCAGGATGCGTGACAACTTGACATTGTTGTTCTTTATGGTTGTCGTGGAATGCAGACCTGACTTTGCATATGCATTTGCAGCTCGGGCTTTTTACCATTTCTGGTCATCATTTCTGTCGTTTATCAAAGATGAAACTGATATCCGCTGAATAAAACATGCTGGATTTTATTCACGGCGAGAAATAAATGAGGGTATCTCCACTTTGTTTTTCTCCTATAATGTGGGACACTGGCTGTGTAATGCAGTGCAGCCCAACGACCATAGATTGTTTGTGCACCGATAGTGACAAACACACGGGGAGCCAGGAAGCAATCCATTCTGCCTGGTTGTCTCACTTAAGTGTGCAATAGCTTACGCTCAAGGCCTCAAACCTGAGAATTTAGGATGAAATTATGTTTCAGGAGAATTCACACATCGTCCATCTGATCAGTCAAACCACACAACATGAATTAATGGCATCTGCTGTACATTCCTATTGGGTGTGTGTGTACCTGTACATGCACCCTATAGTACCTATGTTCTAAATATTAGTACATTGCCGGATTTCCATTGTAATATTTTCCATTGATGAATTGTGGTCATTTGTGTTGGCTAAATAAACACACTGGAAGCATAAGTTGATGTATTTTTCTTTCCACTGTGTCCCACTGGCCATGGGCTTCTTGCAGTTGTAATTGTAAGGGACCGCTTGAACAGTTTGCTCAGACTCAAATGGTTTTGATGAAATTTTCGTACAACACCTTAAGTCATTGTTTGGGATCCATTGCCCTAAATCACATGTGTGAGTTGACCTTGTCATCTAAAAGCTTTAACATCCTTCAACAATCATACTCTCTAAATATAATTGTATCATTTGATTTGTGTCAGTCATACCTGTAGTGTAATGTAATCAAATATTGTCAACCTTAGCAAATTATCTTATGAGCAATATTAAGTTGTATATAATATGAAATAGTTAAAGATTCCATGGCATTCTCCTTTATGAATGCTTTTATATAGCTGTTAGTGAGCCCCTCATATGGTAGGCCTACTTGAAGACGTTCCAGAAATTAAGCCTTGGTGCAGAATTACAGCCACTACGAGCCGGTCCCACATTGAGCTTTCCACAAACATGCCGTTTTTTAGAGGCGGGTCAAGGTGGAGGGTGGGGGTGTGGATCTGAGCAGCTTGCGGCCACGGTACCATGTGCTCATGTTTACAGTGGATCTATCGCAATGGTGAGGCGCACACAGCTTTTGGCCGTGTTCTGTAAATATTGAACAATCCGGGTGCTCCGGCGGGAGTCCTGGAGCTCTATATCTAAATAATAACATATTATACACAGATATCTATATCATATAATATGTATTATCACGGCCAAAAGCTGTGTGCGTCTCCAGACGATATTATGAATCTCAAACTACTCCAACGTCTCTGGTTCTTCCACTTGTTCTTCCACGCGGGTCAGTAGACTGAACCTCGACATGGAGGAGAAAGGGATTGTTGCCTGCGATGTTGACCGCGATTGTCTCCCGCCGGAGCCCAGCTGCCTGCTGCCGAGCCACCACACGCCTTGGCAGCGGGCAGTGGGCAGTGCCAAGGCACGACCACCTGTGGGTTGGTGCCTCGCGCCAGTGGTGCCTCGGCAGCGGGCAGTGGGGCTCCGGCGGGAGACAATCGTGGGGAGCAATCCCTTTTCCTCCATGTCGCGGTTCATGTACTTCAGGAAGTCAAAGCCAAAGGTCCTTTTCCCGCATTCCTTCTCAACGATGGCTGAGATAGCCCCCATTACGAGTCTCGTTGTGGAAATACCAGAGACGTCTGACTTGTAATTCACCATAATACCAACTGCAGAACGGTTATCCAAATAACAAAGAAGTGTAAAACACTTGCATTACAGTGTGTGTATACACATCGTAGCACATTTTCTCATTGGCGGGCCAAATTCTCTTCAAAGCAGAGAAAGGGGAGGTAACACGTATGACGACATACGGGGAAGATTCCAAATCGGCGCGTCTCAGCTTTGTCCTTTCAAAGGCAGAGCAGGATACCTAGTGCTTGTTTTACACCTAACACCATTACTAGCTACTGTGGGACCATATGCACGCTAGGGGAACTCATATTAATGTTAGGAAACCTCATAAAGTGAAATTTTCATGCCATGGAACCTTTAATGTTTTTTTGGCCTTTTTGCCATCTTCTGGTGTTCAGTAAACAGACCCGTTTGATGGTTCAACCTTCCCTCGAACTATGCCACAATAACAACAGCAACCGCCATTCAAAAAATAAATCAATAATATCATTCCTGGAATAATGGATTTGCTCGGTACTGGAGGAAACAGAGGAAACAACATGTTAAGGCTCAGTAATAGAAAACAGAAAGAAGGCATAAAAAGTCAAACTTTTTAGAGCCAGAGCAGTGATGGTGCTAACATCAGTGTAATTTCACGTAAGGTGTTATCTGCTCTGGAGCAGGAAATTATCCACTAATGCTCAGTCCACTTGCAATGTCACCTTTACCATCTCTCCCGGAGTCACTTCCACTGGGCAGCTTCAACTTTCAGCTGCTAACGGCCACATTGGCCTAATCTTGAGTTCACCTGTTAACTGGCTGCACACTTGTATGACGGAACAATTTAACCTATCCCATGACGGACCACTTGAGTCAATTACCACTCTGAGGAAAGCAAGACGGATTTCAACTGCTCCTTGGCACATTAAACATACAACATTACTGTCTTTACTGCATATATCTGCCTTTCATTATTTTACCTGGCCTGATCAATGTTTTTTTTAGAGGGCCTCACTAACTTACATAACTAACATTAACTTCAAGTGTCATGTTTCACCTCCGTGAAAACCCACTCGAAGCAACTTAAATAATGCTCTTCAATTCTGTTTGCAACATTAACATTTGTTTAAAAACCCCATCTAACATATTACCACCACCCCACCAACACCACCATACCCACCCCTTGGCAAAGATGAAATGGCCAGAGTTCAAACTATGCGCCATTTAAGCAGCCGCTGTAATAAGTCTGAGCGATTGGTGTATAATGGGGCGACAGGGGTGCTATAAAGGGGTTATAGGAGCAGGGAGACCATCGCTCATCCCAAATGCCCCTGTGTTGCCCTTACTGATGTGGGCTTGAGTAGCACTTTCCGAATGCCGACAAGCTGCAGTAGTGTCCAGCTGCCTCATCCTGGTTCCACGGAGTTGCTGACCTTCAGAGTGGACCGGAGGAAATATCCTGAAATCGTTGTTTGAACACCCACCATTTGGACAAAGGATAATGTGCATCGTCATTTTTACTACTGCTTCAGCATCCAGTCTTTGTCAGTGGAAACGCCTGAAGGAGTGCAGTACTATACTGCCGGATTTGGGCTGAGGTCTGCACCAGTGAAGACGGTAGTCCCTATCCGTGTATATATCACGCTGCCACATGTCTGTGGACATTCATCTCTGCCATTGATTCATCTCCCAAATTGCTTCTGACGAAATGTGACGCGAGGAGCCCACCTCTGACCCTGCACATAAATCACACATCCTAATATAATTGGCTTGTCCTGTCTTTTTTTTCCTCCTCCTCCTCTCCTTCCCCTTTCCCTTTCCCCCCTATGCATTATGTTTCTGAAGGGTCAAGGCGAAGAAGGGGGTAAACCTGCTCCAGACGAAGTCAAAGAACGCCCAGTGGAAGGTGGACTGGGAGGTGCAATCCGGGGCGAAGCATTCCATCACCACCATTGACGTGAGCAAGAACAAAGTGGCAAAGGCCGGGTGAGTCCACGTGTCAAGCACACACACATACAGACTCACAAACACATGTACATGTGACACATACACACGCAGACACCGCAACAAAAACGCAAGTACACGTGATACACATACTCACTCACCCACACAAACAAAACTGTGTTTTGACACTCAAACACTCTTTTAGAAGCAGTCCCTACACATTGGCCCTACATTACTAGTCTGTGCTGTTGTGTGTGATTTCACATTTTCACAACATTACTATTGTGCTGTTGTGTGTGATTACATATTGGCCCTACATTACTTGTCTGTGCTGTTGTGTGTGATGACACATTGGCACAAAATCACTTGTCTGTGCTGTTGTGTGTGATTCCCCTTTTTCACCACATTACTATTGTGCTGTTGTGTGTAATTACACATTGGCACTACATTACTAGTGTGCTGTGGTTAATATTTCACTTTTGCACTGCATGACTAGTCTGTGCGGTTCTTTGTGATCTAAAGTTGACTTTATGTCGTTTTTGGTGGGACGGGTCAGAATTGGTTCAGAAGTCTAATCCAATGAAAGCAGTCAGACTTTACTCAGCAGTTACCTAATACACCTTAAACTTCATAGCTGATGATAGAAGATGTACCAAAGTGTTCAAGTAAAACAGAATATAAGTATTCTTGAACTGTCAATTTGATTGATGATTTTACATGTCAGCAATAAAATGGAATAGATGTAACAAGAAAAACATAAAGTCTAAAAAGATGACCAAAAGCACATTGTCATATACAGTCCCTAATTATGGAAAACAGGGAGAATACTCCAAGGTAGCTCCAAAACTTTCAGCCCTGCATTTGTGGATGTATCGACAAGTTTATTGATCAGTATGTTGGATGACCATCTTTCCATGCAGTAAAGCTGCTCTAGTGCACAAGAAAAAAATAATAATTTTGAATTGTTACATTGCAAGGAACTTGAATCTCCTTTGCAACCTGTATTCTATAATATATGCCCCCCTAATGGATGCATTGCTGGTACTTAAGTTGTATTGGTTACATTAACTGTCCTGCAAAGTGAAGTCGTTCAACATGCAGCTGAAATGCAATGCACTCTCCGCATTGCCTGGCACGCCATGAGTCAAATGCTACATGTGCATTAGCAGGATTTAGGGTTTCCTACAACATCTGGGCCTTAATCTGACATCACACACAATGACATAAGCATGCTTTGGTATGAGGTCATGGCTCAGTGTGGAATCCAGAATCCAATGAAGGATACAGGTAGGGGCTCCATGACACCATTATATATAAGAGGACACAAATGGAGGTCGCTGTGCCCATAGCAAAGCATTTTTGCATCACATATCTGTAGGCCACACATTTAATAGCATCACTCCTATCAGCCTAGCGCCACTGTCATAGAACTGGCACTGACTAATGGAGTCTTCAGTCCGAAATAGGTGATAGATGTGTTATTTTCTTGTGTACTTGTAGTAGCTATTTAATCCCTAGTATATACTGCGCTGGCCCTCTCATCTAGTCGGCATGCATACACACACACCTAAATTTGCTTTATTTCCGGAGGATCTTGATGCATGTCAGTTATCAAACAATGGAGAGTCCATTGAGTACCATACTTCTGAAACTTTGGCTCTGAAAGTTCAAATGAAGATATGTAAAACTCTACATTTCACATTTCATTAGATGCCCATCTAATCCAATATTTTTCTCCCTTTTGCAAGAATGAGGATAAATAATCTGGGAACGCTACTAACAATCAAGTTATAGCTTCTTGAAATGATAACATTACTAATTCAGGCCAGTAGTAAACAAGCTAGCAGCTATAGTGACAGCAGTTCATTAAAGGATTCATGGAAAACAAGACTGAGAGTTGGCTGTTATTTATCCTTTTTTATGTTCATATCATATCATGTAAAAGCTTGACTACCAATGCATTCTTTTAGTGTCAAAGCAATAATTTTTTAAGATCCGTAAAACAGAAGCATGCGTCGATGATTTGTTTTCTTCGTTTTACTTTGTCTATGTTTACGTACAAATGTTAGACTAAGTATGGTAGTTCAAAGCACTTTAAAAGGTATTGTTTTGAACACGAAACTCATCTTGAAAACTTGACCTTTTAATACTGGTATATGCATATGCATAACAGAATGTTACATTAGACATTATCAATGTCTAATGTAACATTCTGAGAGCTTCTCGACAGCTGTAGGTGAACAGGATAATACAGTGGCGAAGTCACGCCCCTTTCGGTAGTTCCTATGAGATCGAAAAATATGAATGGGTTTCAATGGAGAGAAAGTAATTATTTTCTGGTCCCAGTCTTTATATGCCCTGGATTACACATACAGTATGTGGTTTGTCGATTTAAATGATTTTTTTTTTTTGCAAAGAAAACTTAAAAAAATTCGGGAAGAAGTTTGATAATGTAGATTTTGTGTGAGGCTGTGAACTACAGCTCTTCGCTGCTGTGGACGCGAATGGTATACATCACCACCCGCACTTGGAACTCCGGTACAGACATGGCGATATCTCTCTGCTCCACTTCACCGCTTTTTTCTCATCGTGCTTTCTCTACAGCCTGTAGCTGAACAATTGCACATTAAATGGTCAAACTCTTGACATGAAAAATTATCATTTAAATCCACAAACCACATATGTTTAATACGGGGCATATAAAGACTGGGACCAGAAGATGATTACTTTCTCTTCATTGAAACCCATTCATATTTTTCTATCTCATAGGTCCCATGGGCTCTACCGGAAGGGGAATGACTTCGCCACTCTATACGACATACCGTTAAATTCCATATCTGTTCATTTTACAGTTGAGAATATAAAATCTTGAACATGGCATGTGCCCCCTCAGCTCAATGGGCCCTTCGCTGTTTGTACTGGGCACTGGTTCAATCAAAGATTAAGATACCACAGGCCTGGTGATGCAGGCCTGGTAATTAAAGTAATCTTAATAACTTAAGGTGCGATGGCCTCATGCTGTACAATGATGCTCGTAGAAAGCTTCTGCTGATTTCATTTTAGGAATCATAATACTAAAGCATTATACCAAGCAAGACAAAAACGAACGAAAACAATGCGAGACTAACGCCAGGGATACACTGTTCAAGACGCATTAGCACACATTAGCATGAAGAAGCTCGAAGAGTTTTTGAAATGTAGGAGCGAGCCTCACGAAGCCTCCAGCATGTGCAGATCAAATATGTTTTGGAGCCCTAGAGCCTTAGCCTCTTAGCCGTGGATTGGGTGGTGTGTGGGTTGTGAGGTGGGGTTGACTGCCAGGTCAAGCTGAAGGGCCTGGGAGATTAAAAACCTAGCCTGTAGTTTGAAAAATACAAACACAAAAAACAAAAGAGGCGATTCTGGCCGTGACCTCCTTTTCTAACCCTTGTGTCTTAGCGGCTCAGCGCTGCCCTGCATTGCTATATTTAGTGAACCGTGTCAAACTATCTCTGCCATTATGTCGAGATGCGTGCAACGGGGCCAAACACAATTTATTCTTTGAAACATGAAACCCGGTCTGTTCTCTTTCCTACTTTGAACTAGAATGATCGATATCTTGGTAAATGTTGAAACCTCGATTGGATATACCTTTTAAATCTTATTTTGTAAATGGTTAAATCTTTTCCTGCAGTGGTATTGCATGTTTTTTAAGAGAATAGCTTATACATTGTATTCTATGCTTCAGAAATGATGTAACCATTCCTGATGCAACCGTTGCTAACTGTTGGACAGGCTCGAACTCTGCAAGTATAATAATTATTGATGGGATATTCAGATCTATATATATAAATATAACTTCTGAATATTTATCGCTGAATATGAAATATGCACGTATCATTAGAGAGAAAGCACCCCCCTGCTGTGGATTTAAGATTTGTTCCGAAGCCAGAAGATGATTTCACTGTTTATCCCCCAGATAATAGTTTTCATCATGTCAATGAACACCTTTATCACCCACACAAATGCAATTACACAGAGCCCAGGATAACAAGCTTTGCCCGTGTTTTTTATCTCCGATACTGCACTATTTTCTGCACAATACATGATTTAGGATAAAATGACAACAACAAACATGTTACTAGATAAAAACTAGTGTGTTCATGAATCATTCAGCATCGCATATTCTCCACAATATCTTAAATTCTCCCTCATGAGTTGTTGCTCTCCCCCCTAACCCGTAGAAAAGGTTTTGGGTTTATTTATTCATACTTTATTTATGCCTAGATGTCTTAACAACACATATGTGGTGAGGTGTCGTGTTATTAGCATTCCTCTAGCTCCACACAACTGTCACCGTTTCCTCCTCAATCCACCGTGTAAGACCCAGGCAGGCCAGCTGTAGCCATTTTTGGTGCCCTAGGCGAGATTTATGGAGTGCGAGCGCATAGCGCTTAAAAAATTTTGGGCCCAACATTTTTTCCGGGCCCCATTTGGGGTCATTTTAATGTTAACATCAGATGACGCACCTCGATGTTCGGCTTTTCCGTCCTCCTTCTAAATTCGGCACCCGAAGGCTGTGGCCTTTTCACTGTGAAAAAATGTGAGAACTCTGTGATCAGTCAGTCAGCAATTACTGGCACTTCCGTCTCCGACTTGTTGTGATGTGGATCAAACGGTAACACATTCCCCCCGCTTTCAGTGCGCAGAGAACATGTGCACCTGGCCAGGGCAAATGAATCATTATGAGGAGCAGAGGTTCAAAGTGTCTTTCTTTCTCTCTTTCTTTGTTCCTTTGCTACCTATAGGCATAAAATAATGAAGCCCCCCGGGAAATATTTTTTATTTATTTTTTCTCATTATTCTCTCTCTTCCTTACCTTTGAGGGCGACCAGCCTCCACCAGAAGGTGGCGCTCTTTTAGATAGCGCCTACATGGCCTAGGCCTTTAGCCGGCACTCTTCCCAGACCTTGGCACGCTATCATCGTTCGCGAGCCTGTCACCTGTGTTCACATCACGGGAATTAATCTGTTTGAACATCTGGATGTGTTTACCGGTGAAGTGAATCAAAAAAACAAACACGAACCAACAACAACAGAACATTGAGGAAAATGGTTGTTTTTGCCTCTACACACAGGGAAGCGTGTGTGTTTATTCTCAGTCTGGTCCCCCTGGCTCTTAAGCGAGCCATGCCTGCTTTGTCAGGTGGATTGTTGGGTAGGTGTGGTTGTGACTTGAGTGTTTGTGTTAGGTGGTGCTTAATTACCATTGTGCAACCTATTTGAGATGTTCATTAGTTATGATTATATGAATTCATTATCATTCTCATTCATATTCATTACGTTTACTGAACGTTCGTATTTTCATTCAGTGATTCAGAGGAATCGTAGGAACCTATTGTATAAATATTAAAGCGAAAGGAGATGCAGTAGTTACTATTGAAGTAAGGAGCCTAATCTTCGACTTGGGAAATTTTCACATTTGACATGTATCTTGGCCGGAAATCAAATAATTTCATGGAATATATATTTTCTCTGAGTCAACAAGCAGTATATAAACAGTATACTTTAGACAAAATCCATTGTGCAGAACGTTCGTTCTTAAGTGACTATTTAGAGGCTAATGTGTCAGTTGCTAATTCAGGATGGCTCTGCAAATCTTGATCTGCATGAGTGAGTAAAAGGCTGGTTGGCATTCATGTGGTGTCAACCGTCCATTGTGTCATAGCTGCCAAGAAATAGTCAGCCATTTGTGCATCCTTGCACGTTACAGTCAGGAAATATGATCACTCCCCATTAAGTAAGCATACGTCTCTTGGCTGTTTTCTTAGCTATCGTCATTTCTCAAAGCGTTTGACCCCCCTTATTAATCAGATCAAAAGGGGCCCTGATCAAAGGTGGAAATCCTCCGCCCAGTGCGTAGCCTTGGAAGCTCTGTGACGCAGCTTTTAAAATATAGATATATTTTCCGAGCGCCAAATGTAGACGGCACATCATTACTCAAATGGATTGAGCAGTGGTCACACTTGAGTGTGTTTGCCCTCCTCTCTTCTCCAGATGCAATTACTCAAACTCTCATTAGCTTCTCCTTCAGCATGTTTGTCCTCCCGCCTTTAGCTTTTAACGGGTCTTTCCTGCAACTTTGTTGTCTGAGAAATATTGGAAGTTTTATTACATTTTTGTTTTATTAAACTAAAAGCGTATTGCAAAAGAAATCCATTTTATATCTGCTTTTTTTTTTTTTTTTCGAATACTCCCGTGATTGCGTGAATATTGGCCGCGGCCTATATACACATTTTGCAGGCAAATTACGGTTCTGCTTTTTACGAGCGCAACGAATTTAGAAATGTGTGTGCCCAAAATCGGGCTGCGATGATTTTACCGGGCTGTGATTTCGTTGTGATTATGCCCCACCCGCAGGTTGAACTAGCTACTAATAACTACAGGCTTCATATTGGATAATTTATCCCAATTCCATTTATTTTTATTTTCAAGCAAGTGCTGTTGTGCAATATTATTAAAAAAAAATTAAAAAACTTTGCAAAATGTATAAACCACCTTCTTAGTTGTGCGATCAAAGCAGTAAGTCTTCTTTGTAACTTAGTGGATCGTGTTTCTAAGTAGAGCACACACTATGGCGCTGCCACACTTATGACTTCTAACACTGCTTAAATCCTTGGCAATACCACTCATTATATTAAACACAGAATAAGACCTTCAAACATTCTGACTTGTATTGTCCTTTCTACTATGGGAAGCTGCCAATGACTCGTCTGGTGTTGCGATCCGCTTTACATTAAAGCTCTGCCATAAGAGGGTCAGACTCGGACCCAGAGTGTATCCGAAAGAGACCGAAAATGGTCAAAAATGCAACCATTTTGGTCTCAGTCTGGAGCCTGGCGTGTAATCCTTTGACACTATCCTGCCATATAAACATCACAGAATTTCAAAGGCTTTTCACAGACTCATTGATTTGTTATGCTGCAGCTTTTCAATGCTAAACACTTGGAATAAAGTTCAAATCAAAAGACTGTCTTTGTGAGACTTTGCAACTTTCAGCAACACGTGATGGCCTTCGGGTATGATTTGATTTACTTTAGATTGGGGATTTATTACTGCAGCCTTCACAAGGGTGCAGCCTTTAAACAGGATGTTTTTTTTCAAGCCTTAGTTGTTAGCGACTGGGGCTTATCTACGTTAGGGTCCGTATGCGCTTAATTACCTTAGTGTAACTTAAGGAATTTGTCTATTGACCGATATTTACTGTAAACATCTTGAGATAGATTTGTGTGCTTGTGTATATTTAGCTGTTTGTACTAGGATGAATTATACTTGCAAAATGGTCTCCTGGACATAATATAACAAAACAGTAGAGATCATTCTATTATAGAAAAAAAAGCCCCATTCCCTGAGAAATACGGAAAAAAATCGAAAACTGCATCAGCAAACCCAATTTAGTTTAGCTTTTATTTTTTCTTTCTTTCTCTCTTTCTTGCGTCTTGTTATTTTGAGACTGCTTCTCGAGCCTGCGGGACTGGAGGTCAGGGCTTTTATCAAGTGGCTACCTGTGTCCATTTCCCCCCACCGTCTCGTATATATACCATGTCTGCCTGTCACAGGTGGAGTCGCTTTCCGCTGTGAGTGATGTGGAGACAAATAGGTGGAGATCTCATTGCACCGGTTCCCCTGGAGAGACCTCTGGGTTCTCTCTCTCTCTCTCTCTCTCTCTCTCTCTCTCTCTCTCTCTCTCTCTCTCTCTCTCTCTCTCTCTCTCTCTCTCTCTCTCTCTCTCTCTCTCTCTCTCTCTCTCTCTCTCTCTCTCTCTCTCTCTTCCCCCTCCCCTCCCCCGGGGTTGGCGCCGTGGTCTGTGGAGGACAGGCAGAGACGGCGGCCGCTGAAGTACCCTGGTAGCTAGAGACGTTTAATGCGCAATGAGCCCTGTGGAAAATTTAATTTGCCTCCTCCCGCACGCCCACTCATCAGCGGTTAGTAGGTTTTTATGTCATAGAACCTCTTGTTGAACTTAGATTTACTCGCCAGGATTTACATATCAAACCTCATAAATACGGCCTAATGGTAGAGCCACCACAAACTAATAGCGAAGCTCCTATCTAAACGGTTTGGTATCGTTGTTCTATACAGTGGAACAAGATACGAAGCCAGGGAAAATAACGTGTCAATGTCTATAAAGAATCACAGCAATTAGACTAGCCCACCAGCAAAGCAATCACTCTGCAACAAAGCGCTCATCTGTAGCCAATGCAGTTGGCTAAGCACACACGTTTCCGTTCAAGAGGGGCGTACCGAAACCCCAGGATTGGCCCAGACAGAGGAAGAGAATGGTCTCACAGGTTTATGAAGCACTAAGGGCTGGCAGTATGCGTCCATTCAATTTGGCTAAGATGTCATTTACAGCTAGTGATTTCTCATTTTGTGAATTCCCAGGTAGGGACTGCGGGAGAACCGTATGAAGCCCCTGGCCAGCCCCTGGGATTAGATCATGTTCAGCTGGACAGTAACGATCAACTCCAAATCGAATCAACCTTAGTCTTACTCGCTCTCTTGCGTTCTCTTTTTTTACATACACATGCACACACACACACACACACACACACACACACACACACACACACACACACACACACACACACACACACACACACACACACACACACACACACACACACACACACACACACACACACACACACACACACAGTGTGCTCATGTTCAACCAGAGTCTGTCAGTTTGTCTGCATGGTGTTAGTGTTTCTACTTTCTTAGCCGTTGGCGTACCCACCTAACCATGCGACCGATCACGGCAGAACTCATAAAACACCGGCGACAGACTCAGACTTGTCGGGTAGTGTTTGAGGAGCAGGTCGGTTTCCGATCAACTACTTTTTCACAAAAGTTTTTAGCTCCGGATTTTTGTCTCTTTTGTCACTTTAATGCCACGGTTAAGAAGGTGTGATTTGTGTGTGAGGGTGCATGCATTTCCCTTTGTGTGCTTCTCTCTGCGTTTCTAGGTGTGTGTGTGTGTGCCTGTGTGTGTGTGTGTGCGTGGCTTTGTGTGTGTGCGTGTAGGGAGCGCAGGGTGTGATCCGTGAGAACATGAGCACAGTCTCTCTCCGTCAAGGCCTTGACGTTCACCGCGTCGCTGATGATGCCGCCGCCCGGAAAAAACCCTGGCTAAGAAAGAAAAAAAAAGCATCCCGATTAGTTCCAGCTCTTCCCAGACAGTGAATGCTTTGGCTTGTCCCTGTAGACATTAATACATTTTGCTGGGATACGGTCATTGTTACGTTTTTACCGACTGCTGGCTCTTTGGAGAGCTACCGCATGCCAAGCGATGGGACAAACACATGGTCTGTGCAAAGAACACAAGGCGTTGGGGATTGTTTCAACACTGCTGCCTGTAAGGTCGGCTCGTACTGTGCCGCTGCCAACCACAAACATCAAACCTCTGGGAGAACAACAGCCTCAGATGTCTTGCGACCAGGGTCCAATATGAACTTCTTAGAAATTTGTCCTTTTACCTGCAAGAGTTTAAATAAAATCAGCCGGCCAAGGAATTGTTTTTATACTTAACCCAGACAATAATTAACCTGCCAAATGATCAATTCTATCGGCTATTGACTGGTGGCAGGTGTTTATGTTGAACCACCCTGTATACGATGTAATCTATATATTCTACATTTGCTGCTGTTTGGGAGTGTCTGAGCTTCTTCTTAGCTGAGCTCTTCTCTATCAGAGGCACTGCCTAACTATACTGCTGCTTTTTCTTCTTAGCTGAGCTCTATCGTATCAGAGGCACTGGCTCCAAATACTGCTGTTGTTTCTTCTTAGCTGAGCTGTACTCTGTCATACTGCTGTTGTTTCTTCTCAGCTGGGCTCTATTCTATGATAAGGTACAACCTCATCATACTGCTGTTGTTTCTTCTCAGCTGGGCTCTAGTCTGTGATAAGGTACCACCTCGTCATCATACTACTGTTGTTTCTTCTTAGCTGGGCTCTATTCTATGATAAGGTACAACCTCATCATACTGCTGTTGTTTCTTCTCAGCTGGGCTCTATTCTATGATAAGGTACAACCTCATCATACTGCTGTTGTTTCTTCTCAGCTGGGCTCTAGTCTGTGATAAGGTACCACCTCGTCATCATACTGCTGTTGTTTCTTCTTAGCTGGGCTCTAGTCTATGATAAGGTACCACCTCGTCATCATACTGCTGTTGTTTCTTCTTAGCTGGGCTCTATTCTATGATAAGGTACCACATCATCATACTGCTGTTTTTCCTATAGGGGGATGTTATCCATATACATCTTTTTTATCTATTGTTTTTTTAATCTTTTGTGCCTCCGGTCTGAGTTTTACGAGCCACAGTTTTCTGTTGTTCTCCTGCACTTGTATTTTTGTATGGTCTTTTTTGTAAGATTATTGTATTCCTTCATTATGCAAATAAGCTAAACCAAACTAAACCAAAACTAAACTAAACCTAGCATACAGTATTTTGCTATCTACCATCACTTCTAAAATGAGAAGTCAATCCTAGAGTCACGCTCTAAGGCTAGATGTACTGTTGAGTAAATTTGCATAAAACGACAAAAAAGACAATTTCCCATAATTCACGTTGGTTTGGGAGACCTTTCTTCCCCCTCTCGGCACTGTGGCCCCATTCATCTTGCTTTCAGTGTCGCTATTCCTTGCAGCCCCATACTTAGGACTGTAATGAACAAAATCAATATTTCTAATGGCTGACTTTAAAAACAAACAACAAAAGTAAAATAAAACAGCAGCAGAGGACTTTGTCCCTGGCCATGCACCTCACTTAATTTATTGACTTGAGGCAATGAAGGCCCTGGCAGCCGCTCTGTGTGCTGCCGTGGTCCCAGCACATTTTTCATGCAGCCACGCAAGCACAACTCTCAAACTGAGGAGATAGTTGTCGAGTTGGGAAGTTGTGCTAAAGCTGTGCCATGACTTTAAAGTTTTTTTGAAGATGGCTCATTGGACTCCCACGTGCATTGTGTGCGATGCCCCTTCCATTGTGCTTGCACACATGCAGGCTCACACACAGATCCAACCATGCCCACATACAGATGCACAAATTCCAACACACACACACACACACACACACACACACACACACACACACACACACACACACACACACACACACACACACACACACACACACACACACACACACACACACACACACAAATTAATACACAAACAACAAACACCTAAATACACAGCCACACCTACCGTACATGCACACAAGTGCCAACACACCCACACAAACAATTTCACACCTACACAAACAGCTCTGATTGATTGTGGTAAAAGGCACTGATGTGTGTATATGAGTTTACCAGCTGACATTGTCAATTCCCTCGGCCTGGTGTTAATTACAGATAGGTGGTGGCCATAGGGACATACTGTATTGTTCTTCTCTAGTCGGCCCCAGATGTAAGCACCTTGCTCTGTTCACCTTTTGTGAACTTCATTCTTCTCAGTTTACCTACAGTATGTACAGCAACGGCCATTCTCTCAAACGACTACACAATACATGTAAAGCATGGCAATACTGAAACTAAACACACACACACACACACACACACACACACACACACACACACACACACACACACACACACACACACACACACACACACACACACACACACACACACACACACACACACACACACACACACAGTGATTGATCCCACATCTCATCTTATTCTCTGTTGTGTTCTCCCACCCAACAGAGAGGTCCTGGGCAACGTGGAGGTGATGCAGCTAGACTTTGAGATGGAGAACTTCACCAGCCTGTCTGTGACGCGACGGATCAACTGGAACATCGACTACAAGGGCCAGAACCCGCCGCCGGACTCTGAGAAGGTGGTGACGGAGCTGACGGTGGTGCAGCGGGACATCCAGGCCATCGTTCCCCTCTCCATGGTAAGTCACCCCCCTGCTGTCGTTGTGACTGCCGGTTCTTCGAAACGCCACTCCGCTACGCTGAGGGGCCCCCAAAACCACCGGCTCCCAGGTCGGAAGGCAAATGCTGTAACTGTCGGGAGGCTAAATGACTGCAGCAACGTGTGTGTGTCGGCATATTGGGGCTGACTTTGTGGAAGGGGATTGGGGTGTACGATAGAGGACCCATGTCGAATCCCTTACACTAAAGCTGATCCAAATTAGTGGGGATGGTATGTATTACACGGTGGGGGCTAATTGTATATGATTAGCTGGTCTAGCCCACTTCCCTTGGGGTATAAACTGCTTAATAGACGTGTGTGTATATGGCGATCTCTCAGTTCCTAGGTAGGCACACACTGAAGGTTTAAAACTAATTTTTAACGCCTACAAATCTGCCCAAAAATGTGATGGGAGTATCAATGGGTAATTTGAGCAGAATTCCATGTTGTCATTATCGTTTTTACGTGATATTTCCTTCTTGATAACTTCCATCTGTTTTCTAATGAACCTCCCGACACACACCCCAGAGTTCTGTCATTAAAAGTGTTCTTAATCCACACTTGGCGCTCAGTAATGATCTGATGATTGCCAAGAAGGCTGTACCAAGTCCCAGCGCAGGATGCTAGACTATCCAACACCCGTCTAATTGTTGCTCGCCACTCCTATAAGAGTCGGTAATTAGCGAGATAAGTCTATCAATTATAGAAATAATAACAACCACCACCAGGAGGTAAAGGTAATTTGTAGGTGATTGTGTTGTCCCATGACTCATCGTTAATGAACGAGAGCTGATTCCAAACACATTGGCGGCTGAATACATCACATTGTTGAAGGATGTGTTTTTAATATTCCTAAATGGTGCCTGGGGGCTCTCAACTGAAATCACTTTCAAATACAAATCCTGCATCATCATCACATCATTTGGATGACACCACTAAAACATAAGTTAGTCATATTCATTTTTATATTCATTGTCAGTTAAAAATTTAGATGATCGTGTATATTTTTTTCAGGGGCTAAAAACAGAGAAGAGGGTTAGAATCTGCATCATTTTTTTCACATTGTGTTGAAATACACTCATACTTTGGTACTGGATAACAGCCAGTGTACAGTATGCATGTTTTAGATTGCGTATTGGACCATGTTTTTTTTTTTCCAGTAAAGCCTTTAACTTCATGAAAAGGAGACGACATTATGCTTTAGGACTAATACTTAAACCTAACTGCAGGCAGCCATTTCAATACGAGACAACCTGAGCCATTGTTTACTACAATCCAATCCTCGTCATGCCAACAAGTTTAAACCTGACAACCGATGAATAGCGGAGCCGTTGTAATGGGCCGACAAACCCTAAGAAGAGCTTTCTTTAAGTAGGCCACCTGTTGATTAAAACGTGTTCCAAGTCAATAGCCAGGCTGTATTAAGGGTTTGACCTATATTTAAAGAAATAATGGGGTTTCTTACGCACGTTAGAGGAACAAAAGAGAAGCAAGACTTAGGCGGAGCAAATCCCAATCTTTTCATGACTAACGAGTTTGCTTTTGTAAGCTGAAGGAGACGATGCGCAGGCCGGACCTGTGAATATTAATTACAGTAATGCTTTTTCAACACAATCTAGCTTTGAGTCCCTGCAATGTGCGTGGGTGACGGTTGGACCCTCCTGAGCTCATTTCTCATGTTGGTATTTTTTATTCCACAATAGCATGTCAAAGTTAAGATTCATTATGTGGGCGTAAATCAAATTCAATCCTGATGGATTCAATCACGTTCCTGCAGTGCTTTTAATTGGAAATACCTCCTGGTGTGAAGCCCATTGAAGCGGCCGTGTTAAAGTGGAAGCTAAACTGCAAGAATGTGGACGTTTACCATATAATTAATTAAAAAAAAACAAGTCAATAACTTCCCACAACTTGTCAAGACCCTCTTTGAAAGGGTCAGTAGCGTCGATTTTTATTAAAACACCTGCAAAATGAATTGGCCGCTTGCCTTTGAAATGCTGACTGCAGCATTCACTTTTCTGTTCCATTTATATTTAATTGTTGATGTCTCTCTTACCCGGCATGCTCTGTTTTGCGTTTTTAAAGTCAAATGCGCTCATTAAAGCACCATGCTTATTACTGGTGTGAGATCGAGGGATGAAAGTGATAAATGACGTTGCCATCGTATGGCTCGAGCAGCCATCTTCTGCTTCAATGAATAACTGTGTGCTTGGCTTCTTGGCCACCATAATACTTTGACAGGAAATAATATACATTGCCGTTGAACTACATATTTTAATACACAAATAATAATGCTCAGGGGCTGTCAACTTTTAAGAGTTAGGTAAAGGAGGTGACCACAAATTATTTTTGTGCCATCACCCAACCCCAAATGACCCGCAAATTTTCTCATAAATCAAACACGATTTATGTATGAAAAAATAAATCATATTCACAGTGAGACTTGGTCCCCTCATTGGCCACAAGTCCTCCCCATAAATGTGCATGGTGAGTCTTTAAATGTCCTAGGCTGAGAGCAGGTCAATAGTTATATCGTACATAGATGGTCTACTGAAATCAACTTTTCCGTTCATTTACTTCCTGCGAGCTGTGATCAGTAAATAGACCCCCCGATATAGTCCTCCATATTCGCCACCGACTCCGGGTGTCAACTTTGTTCGTGTAGATTGGATTTAGAATCCGAATCATTTCACTTCAGATTTATTTCTTACTCCACTACGAGACTCTTTCAAGGGCAGAACCACAACCAGGTCCACGTCCAAGTCCGACACTCCGTTCTCAGACTGGGGACGTGGTATCAGAGGGCTTAATAAAAAACTTCTTTCTCTCATCAATTCAAGTTGGATTTCAACATACCCAACTCAGCAACCCACAGATTATGATTGTGTTGTCTCCACCTTGATTGAAGGAAAATAGGGATAGTTAGATCAGGTAGAGCTTGGTTTGTTAGTTTCAGTACATTCAATTAAGCATGTGTGTATATTCATTTTCCAATTGCATAAAGGAGTAGGAAAAAAGAAGCCTACACAAGTGACTTGTCGTTGGATGCTGTCTGAGCAAGTCAGACTTTATTCCATTTGTTTATTTGTTCATTTGTTGCAGTCTTCTTCAACTACCTAATATCTTCTGCAATAAATGCACATACAGTATATTGTTGAGTGCCGCAGACCTCCGGAAGGTTAGGCTAGGTTAATAAGGTGTTTCAAAACAGTTTTTCTTGGGCTCTATGGCAAGCATATTATCACTGTATAATGAAACAAATATTATTGCATTGTCCGTTGGATCTGGTTTACTTTTGTAGGCTGTAACTGCGTCTTCAGTCCAGCTGCAGTTAAGTCTTTATTGAGTGCAGGGGCTCCGACACTGAACTACACTTACTTGTTTCTGCTGACCTTGGCATTTAATGCTTTTTACAATGGCTGTTTCGGACTGTTTTAGGTTTGATAGTGTAAATGTGGACTGTATTCACACCGCAATGCATCTACAGACAAAGCCAATGGAAAAACCCCAGCTGGTTCAAAAGACGACTGTATGCCTTCTATATTTAGTAACCATGTCAACGCTACTTTTTGTGAATATGCAAAAAAAACACAAAAAATTAAAAAGGGCAATGTTTTGTTTGCTGTTACTGTTTAAAATGTATCCACTTTAGTGGAAGAAAGTGTAAGGGCCAACAAATGAGAGTTGACAGCACTGGAGGCTGATAGATGTCAGAACACTTAATTGTGTCTGGTGTGTGTGTGTGTGTGTGTGTGTGTGTGTGTGTGTGTGTGTGTGTGTGTGTGTGTGTGTGTGTGTGTGTGTGTGTGTGTGTGTGTGTGTGTGTGGGCATGTTCTTACATATTTGTATATGCGTGTTTCTGCATGTGTGTGTGTGTGTGTGTGTACATGTTTGACTGTATCAATGTGAAGAGATCACACCAGTAAATGCTGATGCAGTGGGTGGGATTTGTTAAGACGACAGAGGTAGGGCAAGTGATCTGGGTGAACTTGAAGGGGTTTGATCCCCTTTAGCATGATGCCTGTGCTTGTAGAGCAGACGGATTAAGTGGACTAGCGATCAGCCCTTCTTGACGCTTCCCGTCAGACACCTGCTTGTTAGCCACCAAGCTTTCAAGAGAGACTGTGGAACAATTATCATGTTCTAGGTTTCTCTGCTGAAATATGGATAACTAGGGGGATAGGGAGTACAACGGTTATACAAATAACCCTTGAGTAACCATTGACACTGGAACAAGATGAATAATGAACACGAACAAGATGAAACTAAATAAGCACATTGGTAAGGTTACAAAAAGGTAAAAAAAATACAAGGGTGACATAAATGCCCAAAAATGCCATTCCATTCTTATCAAACCTTCCCCAAGCGGTCCAGGAATGTTCCTGGGCAGATGGTTGAGTCAGAACAATAGGATCCCACATTGTAGATCAGGTCAGTGGAAGCTGTTTTTACCCCAAAGATGTCCTTGTTAAGAGAAGGGGTTATACTGACACACAAACAAAGCCCGAACAATAGGAACAATAGCCCTGGTGCAGTGAGGGCTCCCACTCCCCTCGCTGACAGTTTAAGTGATGCTTTAATTATTAACAAATGCATTTGAGGGTATGCACACTTTATACATGTATGTATGTATGTATGTATGTATGTATGTATGTATGTATGTATGTATGTATGTATGTATGTATGTATGTATGTATGTATGTATGTATGTATATATATATATTATATTCTATGTTTGTTTTACTTGTTATGCAGTTTAGATACATGTACATCAGGCGGCATGTAGGGTGTAGTAATAAATCATTTACAAAGGGTCAACTTGGAAATGTTTGCAGTACAAAGCGCCAAATACGGCTGGTGTCTCCCTTTCGCTAAAACGGCTGGTGGCTACCATTCCCTTTCAGTGGTGTGAGTTGACGCCAAAGGTTAAACTTCAAGATAGATTTTAAACCACATACAGTCCAACCAATGAAAACACTGATACATAATTTTGGTATTGTGGTCGTTGTTTAGTTGTAGCCATGGTTCCCACATTGTTTTGGCCCTTTACCGCATATAGCCCTGAAAATATTTGGGACCGCAACTTAGGTTTTTTTATGCATCTGCTTCCACAGTAATGGCTTTTTTGCCCAATCGACATCTGCTGCCACACAAAATTGTTTTCAACCAATCAACCTCTGCGGGTAACATCAATGTCCCAGTGGACATAATTGTATCGCTCTACTAAGCACTATGATTGGTGGTAGTTTACCCGTGGCTATGAGTCATTAGGCAGTTTGTTTATATAGATAGATCGCCAAATACCTCAGCAATCTCCTGCTATCCCATATGCATGTCAGAGGACAGTAAAGTAGGCTCCTGGCTTCAAGAGTAGGAACCACTGAGTCTAAGGAAACTACATTTCTTAGGACACGGTTCATTGTTAGTTTGAAGGTTTGACAACAAAAGAAATTGTGACTGGTAAAATTATTATTGTTTTTCTTTTGTTAGCAAATTAAACATTTACCTTGCAACCATGAATGTACTAATTTGATTTCAATAAAATACAAAAATAATGAATAGATATATGAATATGAATATAATTTCAACAGGAAACATTACGCGGCACAGTATAATTCATTAAAAACAGGTTTCTGCGTCAGTGAGGGGACATTTTTAACCCAAGTTCATGAACCCTGAGGAGACTTTATTATTTTTGTCAAAACTGTAGAATTAATGCTGTGGACTCTCCAGACCGATGAACTGTCACTGTGCTCTGCTTGCATTATTCCCTCTTCTGTTCTTGATTTATGAACCCAAGCGGGTTGTATTGTCCTTGGTCCCTAAGAAATGTTGTGTGCTTAGACACACATCACGGCCCACAAGTATTTAACCGCCCACTGAATGCGGGGGTCTGCGTCAACACATACAGTGACATCACCCTGACGGTCTCTACATCATTTATGACTACATCTTAAACATCACTTTTATTCCCGCCGATGTTTCCAACTGTGGTTTTATGTCCACTGTTTTCATTAAAGCCGAAAAGGTCTATTGCCTTTGCAATATTAATCGCGTGCATCAGTAATGCACTATGAATAATCAGTTTAAGAACCATCAAGAATTGGTTCAGGAATCTATGCGAAGATGGAGGGGAAAAAATGAAGGGAAAATTATTTCTTGCGTGGTATGCCTGTTCTGCTTGTCCTGATTAAGATTGTAGGTTGTTAGACTTTGACATTCTCATTTTTTGGGGGGTATGGAAATATGCTGGTTTTCATTTGGGGAGATGAACATTGAGCTCCTTCTCTCCTGGGCAACGCATGCGTCTCAAATGAGAGAACTTGTTACGTTCCTGCAGCTTAACGTGGCCTGCCAAAAAATAATGAATTGATTCAAACTTCAACCGGGCTGGTGTGTGTTTTTAATTGGCCATTTCCATACACAGTCACAGTTTAAATTAACACACAGCGGTGCTGAAAGTGTTGCCCAGTTGTATGGAACATGTTTTTTTGGAATTGCTGATGTTGTTGTTTTTCACCCTGTAATCTGTGTAATCAGTATAACTGTGTAAATTACATAGAACACAATAACTTTCTTCTTCTAATGTTTTGAAACCTAACGCAGTGATTCTCCTAACAGTAGTTTGCGTTGATTTCTCTGAAGGATATAATCTGTTATGTTGCATGCGGTTGCTCTTTAAAAGAATGAAATGATACTCATCATTTTTGTTTTAACCGTTAATCCACTATGTCCCTCCTCCGAGTAAAAATCTGGGTTCTGCAGTTAAGGAAAAAAAAAAGCTCAAATGAATGGCAAGATGTAAATTCCAGAGTCAGAAATTAAAAGTCGTACCTTCTACTCTCCTGAACATTTTAGTTAGTTCTCCTCACCCAAATTACCCCTGCTGAATCTAGCTTGGGGCCTGAGCGGGGCACTGTGTCTCTCCTGAATACAATTAAATCAAAGCAACCATATTGAAGAGGGTGAACCCTGATTGGGTAAGGGGACACAGATTAAAGGAAGAAAGAGTAACCAAATACTTAACAATCAGCTTTACGACATCGCACCTTTCCAAGGCCTAGGGGTGAATAATTAAAGGTCCAACTCATATTGTGGCCATGTGATTAACATGAAGTTATCACTGACAACGTTTGCATCCCCTGCTCAATTCATTCTAAGGAAGTGCATCATACTCGATATACTTTCAATATAGACATTTGTAACTACGTCTTTGTAGTCATAAACAGACATATTTGCTGCCATCACAAATCCTGCCAGACATCTGGCATTTGGGATTCACACCCCTGTGATTTCTGCACCTCCTCCGTCAGAAGTTCTTCAATCTGGGTGATGCCAACACCAACATTAATGAGTTTTTTCTTCTCTCTCTCTCTCTTTCTCTTTCTCTCGTTCCGCCCTGTAGGATACAGAGATCATTAATACTGCCATCCTGACCGGACGAACAGTGGCCATCCCTGTCAAGATGGTCTCCATAGAGATGAACGGAGCGGTGACGGACGTCTCGGCCTTTGTGCAGTGCAAGTCCTCCAACGAAGACATTGTTAAGGTAAGATACCACTGAGGCACACACACACACACACACACACACACACACACACACACACACACACACACACACACACACACACACACACACACACACACACACACACACACACACACACACACACACACACACAGTCTTCTTTCCTCCATCAAATGGTCATGGAGTGTCCTGCAGCAAGGGAGACACAACATCAGAGCAGGCATACGAGACCTCATTATTTAGCTGGAGGAGCCCCACACGGCCTCTTGATTTCATTTCACCCTGAGAAGAGGCCGGGGGATGCAGGCTGCTATTCAAATCAATAGGACTCAAATAGGACTATAAAGCAGCGGTAATGACTCCACGATGGCACTGAGAGGGTTCTGTTCTGAGCTCTCCCTTATCGTTCCTCCTCCCCTCTCCGCCTCCTACTTATCATCCCGCGTTACTTGACTTGACTTGACTTGTTCGGGCCTGGTAGGGGGACCAATCAGCCCTGAGGGGAGGAGTCAGCATCGGACCGGACTGGGTCACCTCAAAACGCAGCATTGTGGTTGTTGATGGAGCGAATAAATGTGGGAGCAAAACAAAGAGCGGCGCTTGATTAGGGATGCCGATTGGTGCCGTGGTTCCTTCCTCGAGCCAATTGTAATCAGGACAGATTTCCGTTCCAGGAGTTAGTCCACATCAATGGGGAAGGTTTCCCTTTTGAGACTACAGAGCACTAAGTTGACATTTTGTGCTTTGTTAAATCGCGTTGAGACTTGAAAGTTTAATTTATTTCGGTATCCAGAATTTTGTTTTGGTTTCCGGGCCATTTTATTTCAGCGATTTTATCTGAATCGATGTTCTCTCTCTCTCTTGGTCTCTCAGTCTCTCTCTCTCTCTCTCTCTCTTATTATTATTATTATTATTATTATTATTATATAATAATAAAATACATAGTTGTATAATAATAATAATAAAATACATAGTTGTATAAAATCATTACAAATAATAAAAGACCACTACCCACCACCTAACCTTAATCTTTTGGAAGCCTAATTTCCGAGTGTGTGCATTTTCATGGCATTGCTTGACTACGAATATCCATCCAACATACTGAAAAGGAGGAAGAACAGGTCCCCCAAGATACAACATGCATTATTATTAAATATTTACCCTCTTTCTCCTATCATATTTACATATGGGGTGTACGTTATGTATTCAATAAAATATGAACATTTCCGTCCTCATGAATTATCTTTACAAAACCCTCACCGAAGCAGTCTTTTTCTTTGGCATTTGCTGATCAGTATGAACACAATCATTATATATAACGCAATTGTTATATATATATATATATATATATATAATATATATAATATATATATAATATAATATATATATATAATATATATATATATATATAAAAGGAAAAAGAATAGGTCCCCTAAGATACAACTTGCATTATTTGTATCTTATATATACAGTGTATAATATAAATATATATATATATATATATATATATATATATATATATATATATATATATACAGTATATATATATATATATAGACCTGCAATAGGGTTTCAAAGAAATATGAAACTGAGAATTAAGTGTGTTCATTCTCCCTCACAAATTGGTTTATATGTAATCGTTCATGATATAACTAAGTGTCGGCGTGACACATACAACAGTAAATCAAAAGGAACTGCTGAATGAAATAACGACAAAGTGTCCTCGTGTGTAGCTGTATAAATGTTCATTGATTTTGGCTAAACCCCAATCCCAACCTCATTTACAGTTCGCTAAATAAATGAACGCAAATTTCAAAGCAAAAGGTCTCATTGAAAAACCTTCGCCCATTAATGTTAAGTAATGTAACGTGAATGTAATTTGACATTAGTCTATTTCTAAGAAGGGGAAGACCTGTTTTATGTATGCCTGTCCTTAAATATAGCTGCATGTGCATTTTTTTTGTGCAAATTTGACACAGATGAATATCATTATAACTGGGATGAATAATATAGTACATTACATTACATGACATATTATGAACGGCATTGAACAGCAACAATAAGCTTAATGAATCACTTTCAACGATACAATTACAAATATATACAGTATATAAGCACACAAACACTAACCAAAACACAATATCAAGTTGAAAGCACACATACCCAACATCGCTCACTGGCTTCCACATTCAAGACCGTCTGATGGCCTGAAATCTTTGCGCGTGACTAACCCAAAGGCCCAGTTTTCACTTCTGTTGGTTTCTTTTCATGCAGGTGAGACTGCAGTGAGTCACTCACGGGGTCAAGAATCAATAATAATAACAGAGAAATATAATCTGTTATTCTCACGCCCACAGATGACTTTGGTGCACTTTCATGTGAGGCTGGTGCCCATTCTGTCCGGATATAAACGATAAGAGCCGTGAGAAGGGAGAGATGAACCAGTGTCAATAGGACCGCCGCGGCACATTATCCCTCATTGTCTAGCACCCATTAAAGAGGAGGCATTAAGCGTTTGTGTGGTGGAATGGGCCTCTCCGCTTCAATGCACCGGCCATGGAACTGCTTAGAGGCAGATTCAGCAGCATGTGCAGTGCAGTGCAGTTCAAATCCTTATAGTATCATCATCTCATACTAGAATACTTGTTGGAAAACTTTTGAGTCAGCAATCAACATAAAGAGATGAATTGATTTAAATTAAACCAGCTCATACCATTGACCTATTGATCAATGATCGTTGTTTTACTGCTGTTTACAAGGAAGCAAGGCATTTTATTAAAGGTGGTGGACGAAAGGTGTGGTAGTTCCAAAGAGAGGGAGGGCTCAGGAAAGAGCCAGTGAGCAAGGTTTTGAAACAGAAACGATTCCCCTTCCACTCCCTCCCTCCCTAAGTTTATCTGTCATTGAGTGTTGCATTCACACACCTGGTTTGACAGGCAAACCAATCAGGGAAGAATTACCCTGATTGGTCAACAATCAGCCGGGGGCGTTCTTAAATCTAAATTGACTCCTACGGAGGCAAGTGCAGTCAACATGAAGCATATATTCTCACAGTGCATTGCATGCACTGTTAGCTGATGGACGGCTGTAGCATTTCTAACAAATTACACTAAAATGACAGCTCTCGAAACTCACCTACAGCACCTTTAAGATTAACGTATTGACGTTGTATTTTAAAGTATTTTATTTAGTATTATGATATCATCATATCAAATTATGTGATAGTACATTATTTAATAATTTAAAGTAGATAACGTCTTTTTCTTAAAACATAATCTCTGCTGAAAGAAGTATAATTAGGAAGCCATTATGGCGCTCTGTTCCCCCGCACGTCTCTCCTTGACGATAACAACATGACGTTCCCTGGGCCCTGATAAATATTCACATAAGCACTCAGACTCTTAAGACTTCTTGACATTCGGATATTGGTCATCTTCCGTCCTCACAATTTGTCATCCCTTGCGATAAAGCTGTTTTCTATTTTTGTTCTTCCCCGTCGTTATGTTTTGTTATCTACGCATCCCGCTGTCCCTTTAATGTATAGTTAGGATATGAAATATGTGACTATGATTATGAATATGTGTGTGCATAGTACAATAATGAATGACAGAGCCTCAGCAGATAATGTGATGTAATCATGTGTATATATGTGTTGTGTACGTGCTGTACTATTCATGTGACTTAAGGGCTCTGCTGAAACTGTTTTTTTTGCGAGGTTTGCAGAGGAGACATGAAAATTAAAGGGGAGGGCAGGGTGGGTGGGTGGTGGGGTGGTGGTGGGTGGGGGTGGCGTGGAGATGTATGTGACGAGAGCAGAAGGGAGGAGGCGAGAGGCAGGGCAGCGATGTCTGAGACCCACCAAAGCTGTCCACTGCGGCGAGGGGGCAGACGCACACTCGCCCACGTCTAATGCCTACAGTCAACCGCCCACCTCTCTCTCTCTCTCTCTCTCTCTCTCTCTCTCTCTCTCTCTCTCTCTCTCTCTCTCTCTCTCTCTCTCTCTCTCTCTCTCTCTCTTTCTCTCTCTCTCTCTCTCTCTTTCTCTTTCTTTTCTCCCCCTCCTCCTATCTCTCTCTCTCCGGGCAGTATATGAGTCATAACACCCATGTGAAGACGGGGAGAGACAGATAAGCTTCGGGAGTGTCGCACTCCCCTGGTCATCCTGGCTGCCTGTAAGCCATCCTGCCCGCCTGCCCACATGCCTCGGTGAAGCGGGAGAGGGTTCTTCAATCCAGGCCTCGCTACAACATCAGTCCGACATGTCTACCTCAGACGGGACTTTCATGTTTGGCACAAAGACGAATGATTCAGCCCTTGCCTTTTAAATCTTTGTGAAAACATAGAGGAAATCTGGGTCTTTGGTTGGTGTTAATGAGGCAGGTAGGAAAACACAGGTGTCCTATGGTGAGGAACTGAGTAGTTTTTCTCATTGGTTTTTTCATTCTGACTTATTTTCTTACAGAATAGCCTCGACAGCCTCTTTTGTCGTCTCTTTTGACACTTGAGAGCTGGGAGGAAGTACCTTTGATTGGGTGGATTGGTCTAGACACAGGCTAGACAAGTCAAAGGGCAGAGCGGGCAAGCTGGATCGACCAATGGCTGGCTACGACCACGAATCCTAACACAATTGGAGGTGAGGGAGCTAGACCCGCTATTGCATCGGGGATCTTATAATGACATGCGCTGCTCTGGATACACCTAGTTGTCAACGCAAGCTAGTTAGCTGGGTACCTCGTTTATTCACAAAAATCATAAATCATCCTGAGCCATGTTCAACCCCTCCTTCCCTTATCTGTCTTCCATTAATTCCTGTAAGCCTAATCAGGATTGTTCCGTTGCCACGGCCAATGACAAAAAGCGCCGTCGTTCCTCCGGTGCGCGCTGACCCGCTGAAGTCTGCGGGTCACCTGTCAAGTCACGTGTTCGCTGGAGATGTAGAACCCATAGAGAGTTCAGGACCCTCGCCCAGCAATAATGGGAGCGAGGTCAAATAGAGACAACCCTAATTTATCAATCACAGTATGGCCGTTTGCAGAGTGTGAAGTTTATATCCTTGTACAATAACACGACAGCTTCAGAAATAGCCATCGGCTGGCAGCCTCACTGAATGCGTGATTAAATGAGGTGTATGATTATAGAAGGTAGAGTGAGAAGAGGTGTATATATTTTTTTTTAGATTAAGCTTTCTTATATTAACTCTCACTAAGGCCACAGCTCCTAGTTGTTTACATTTTAATGTTTTTGCTTGAGTTAAACATTGATTTGCGGTAGTTTTGTTTTCAACTTCATTACTTAATGGAGTTTAGTGTTGTGTAAAGAAGTGGATATGCGCTTATTAACTTCACATTGTTGCATTTAGGGAGATGACCTGATTAGCCGGCATGTCTCTGGACATCGCCACCACCAGGGGCATGTTTGGATCAGAGCTGACAACAGATTTTGCCTCCAAATTTGACTGACAAGTCGCACTGACAGGCACTGTCAATCGACAACGGCTGAAGACAATTTACGAACCAGGGTTTTTCCCCACACATTTGGAATTAGAATTTTACAATGAATGCTATATAGGCCTATGTAAGGGATAATGCCCGACGAGGTGTCCATTATCAGGAATTAATTGACGACGCGGAGGAGTGAACCGTCCGACGCGCAGCGGATTGTAAGACGCATTTTAATGCGTTTTGCATCCAAATATAAAGTTTTTCACAAGCCATGACTTTGTTTCCCTGGTAACGCCTGCGGGTTTCACTAATTCCTGGAGCAACCATTACCCTCCCGTAAGGTTCTTATGCAACGGGTCGTTGTTCACTCCTCCAGTAATTAGGACGGACCTTAGCTACGACTTAGCCTGGTCCTACCAGACCGTCGTACTTCATTTCATTTGTACAGATTAGAAGGTCTGGAACTGCCCAATGGGCCTATCTCAGAACTTCCTGGTTCGGCGTTCGATTTTGCCTTCACCGGGTAAAGTGACTTCCGGTCGCGTAGTCCATGATATTTGACAATGGCGCAGTCAAAAAACAAGAGCTTCTGTTGAGTACCTCTATGCGCCAATTCCAAACAAAAACAA
>OLKM01000096.1:238253-248253 GCA_900291075.1 Melanogrammus aeglefinus
AGGACTCTCTCTGGGATAAAGAAAGTAATCCGTATCTGTATTATTCGCCCATAAGTCATCAGTGAACCAACACCGACAAAATGGCCGACCTCTGACCCCGTCTCCCCCTCTTTGTCCACCAGGTGTCCATGAACTGCGACTACGTGTTCGTCAACGGAAAGGAGACACGGGGTTCCATGAACGCCCGGGTCATCTTCAGCTACGAGCACCTTAGCGCGCCGCTGGAGCTGACGGTGTGGGTGCCCAAGCTCCCGCTGCAGGTGGAGCTGTCCGACAGCAGCCTCAGCTTCATCAAAGGGTGGAGGGTGCCCATCCTGCCTGACCGGAGGTGAGGAAGGACATTTGCAGTTGGTCTATGCAGTGGGTTTGGACTTTGAAACAGCTGGTACTGTCCACCCAGAGAATTACTCTTTATTCTTTATTCTTTATTCTTTATTCTTTATTCGTTATTCCGCTGTTGGGTTGCTTTCGTTCAGTAAAATGTCATGTGTCAAGGATGTTCTGTGTTTAAGTGTTCAAACAGATTTTAATGGATTTCTTTATTTCGTATAATAAGCACTTGCTAGAAGTGTAAACAGAACGTTTTATAATTACATATCTGAAAAGGAGTAGGAAGAAGTAAAACAATTGTATCCCACCTATTCCCCTTTAAAATTATGTTAACTAAACATTCTTTAGAGCTCCACAGAGAAAAGTTGTATATATGTCATGATATATGGACGCTGATGCTTGGTTCAAACGCTCCTTCCCCGTATACAATGATGTCATAGCCAGCAGAGTCATTTGACTAAGTCATTTTAGTGTTTGCCTACTCCTAAAGCTCCCACTTGACTCGCGGAGGGCTCTCAAAAAAGGTTTTGTAGTGGCAAGAGATTGGTAGCATGCGCTTAAAGGACAAGACTGCATTTAGAAAGAAAACAAAAGGAAACTGGCCTTGTCCTTTACGCAGTTCAGATATGGATTAGAATGAGGTCAGAAGTGAATAACTGAACAGCAATGACAAAAATGGCAAGGATCTATTATTCTAGCCCCCAGTCAAGTTGAAGAGTCATCCAAAGGTGGTTTAAAGCAGTATCCACACAGCTATGAAGCTGCCATGAACTATTAATGTTATGCTTTATGTCGGCCTACTTCATTTCTTTGTTTTTGTTATCATTTACACTTACATGCGGCTATATGGTAGGAGCTCATACATGCCACATACAAAGTTATATTATTTTTCCGTGTGATGGCTCTATGCTTCGAGGAGTGAAGGCCCAGCATGCGGCCTTCATATTGAAGTGATAGTGTTTAGTAAATAGAAGACACTAGAGCAGGTGATACAAATGAAATGAGTTGTCTCCAACATGCATACTAATGAATGGCAGTCAGATGCATCATTGTCATATTTAGGGAGAATGAATGGTAATAGACGAGGCGGGAAACCTTTCAAAGACGGGGCCCAGGTGGGGAAAACAATCCTTTCTCAATTTGGGGCATCTGGACTACTGATATTGCATGACAACCTTCTTTCATTCAAACAGGTACCACAGGTATGCACACACACATACACACAAACACACAGGTACGCCCCTTCTAACAAATGCGTCGTCGCACACACATACACATCCCTTCTAACACAAGCAAAAACCAAACCCAAGTGAAATGTTTGAAAACACTCCAGACATGTTGATTTGTGAAGTTGTATTTCAATGCTTCCATTGTGATCCGATTTGACCTTGAAGGCTGTGTCATATTTATTCTATAGGTTACCTGCTTTTTTAATCAACACAATATGTACGTGAGATTCCAAAGCATATAAATCCCATTTCCCATGAGTCCAAAAAACACATCACAACCAATGACATTTGGCATATATCTTTTGTGGGAAAGGTTACAATCTGTATTCATTTCCGTGACAAATGACTCTTCAGTAGTCACAGGTATTTATCTGCTCCTACTGAACGGCGGGGATGGAAACACAACAGTAGGGTGGACATGCTATTTTCGGCCCTTTTTGCGTAAATAGAAGGGTTCCATGTGGACCAGCCATTTTTCTTCTTTTTTTTTAACCGAGTTTTAAGGAGACAAATCTTAGTTTTAAGTGTTAACCCTGTTTTCAAGCTTGTTAGTGACTTCAGACTAATTCTGGTGGAAATTACAGGGAATTACGTTCAAGGTCATTGAGGTGGTAGACGCGTTAGACAGGCCTACTGGTAGGTTGTGAACATTGGGGTCAAACTCAGCTCCTTCGGCTCTTAATCGTCCCATTGAAGTATATGTACTAACCGTCGTTGTCCATTATTTATCTTAATGAAATGGTTTTGTGTTGTGATTTTTCCATGTTTGCCTTTGAAGAACACAAAAACAAATCAATTCCAAGTGAATACAGACAATATAGTGCTACTACTCTTCATCAACGTTTGCCTGTTGGTTCAATATCTTATTCACACCGCCAACTGCCATCACGGACGGCCTTGGCCGCAGGATTTGCAGACGCAATCCTGCAGATTGTTTTGGAGTGGATTCAACAACAGAAATCAATTGTGCATGCTGAAGACCCAATGACGCCTTGCTCGAAGGCTACCCTAACAAATTCCCATTTTTTTATAACAGATTTGAAATGATAGTGTTTGTTTTCATGTGTAGTTCTTTTATTTTATTTCCCCGTATATGACCATAGATCTTATAAGCCGAAAGACACATAAACATATTATATAAAGAAAAAATCTATATATTAATATTTATTTTTGATGCACTATTGTTATATATTAGCCTAGGGTCAATCTTTTTTTTACATTCAAAATCTATTTAGACTGGGGATAGGGAACAGTGCTCAGCCACAGCGTTTTCTCAACCAATACATCCATAGATCGATGGATCTTTTTCACCGCCATCTCTGCGTGACTCTGAAACAGGGTTACATTGTGCTCTCGTAAACACAGGAGTTACTTATATATAGGGCTCCATGACCCAGCTTCCCCAGCCTTTTCTACCGCCGCCCGTAGCCGAGAGCTTGGCCAAAGTAATATTTTTCCGGGTGAGAAATGACTGTGTGCTCCGCGCTGCACATCGTCTGGGCTCGCTGAGAGTATATCATTTTCCCTTACCTTGCCCTGTGGTACTTTGCAGTGTCAAAGACCACTGGCGAGAGATAGCTCCTCTTAGTTTTGGGGCCTCACGCAGAACAGTGGAGTTGCTGATATGCTCCTGCATACTGACTAGACTGGGCCCAAGCCCCCTTCAGAAAAATAGTTCCGTTATCATTTCCTTTTGTTAACCCAGCGCCCGTATCTTCGGCTGGTGGACGTGTTATTTCTGATGTACACGGCCCACGTTTTTTTCTTCTTTGCTTTCCTGTTCCTCACCCCTGCCGGTTGCACATTTTGTAACCAAGATCCTGCCGGGCAGTTTATTGGTTTCCATTTCTTCCAACTTTTAGGAAGAAATAAGAAAAAAGACACAGCGTCTATCCGTCTGGTTGTGCAACAATTGTCGTCCCTCTCGTTTTCTTCTCACTGCTTCCAATCATTTCTCTCCCCCACTGACACAGTTTCACGTTATAGGTTATATTTCTCCCCGTCCCCTCCCGTCGTCAGTACTACTTGCTATGTCAACATGGCACAAGATAACCTTGCTCATTTATTAGGGCTCAGGTAACCTTGGCTTTGCCGTGGGCCCTTTTCTTGCTACAGTGCAGCAGGATATACTATATATATATATATCCTATAGTATATCCTGCTGCACTGTAGCAAGAAAAGGGCAAGAGATTAGCCAGTGAACTAACTAATATATATATATATATATATATATATATATATATATATATATATATATATATATATTAGTTCACTGGCTTGTGCTGTTATCTTTGCAGTTGAAGCTCGAAAAAATCAGAAGAGGAGGAAATAAAAAAACGAAAAGGAAAGGGATTGGTGTAATCGGTCTTTGTTCACTGAAGCCTACTGTGTGTCCGTACGGATCTCAGACCCTAATGAGAATGGACATTACACTTCAGGTCAGAGGGAGGCTGAGGGCACCTGGGTTAAGTCTTCTCTGACCTGAGCTGTAGGAGCGTGTGAGACGGAAAAGAAACTGCCTCCTTGATGGCAGAGTCTAGAGTCACAAGCAATCTCTTGTTTTCTCTTCAAACTTCACCGAACAGCTCGCAGGTCACCACATCTATCGAGACACAGTTAATCCTGCCTTCTGAAGCATGGCTTCTTAAATACACCTACAGCTGGGCTTGACTTGGAACAGAGTAACCTTTGAAAAATGTGCAGCCGAGCGTCCTCATTGGTCGGTTGTCGGGCACAGGAAGGGCACAGTGTTAGCTAGTGATGGCTAGTGTGAAGGTTCTGGAAATGATACTCCTTCTGAAAGAGTGTTGGCGTCTCTTAAGTATTATCAAAATTATCCGTCTATCAAAGCCCCCTGTGAGCGAGGCAAAGCCCTTGAGAAATCCATCAGCCTCCTATTCTTGCGTTCTTCTCATGAAGGACGCAAGAACAGGCGTGTTGTGTAAACCCTCAGTTGGGATTTGTGTTTCTCACTTCCTACTCTCTATGGGGTAGATATCCTTGTTTACCTTCTCCAAACTCCAAATTGTTAAGAAATACACACTGTGTTCTGTGACTGTGGACTATTGAAGATATGTGTGTGTGGTATCGTTAGCATTAAGGCAGTTAGCAGATGCTTTTATCCAAAGCCACTACCTAGAGAATTCAGATCCTTCTCATTAAAGAGGTGGGTAGGAGACTCTTAAGGATCGCTGCAGGGGTGCCAAGTACCTTTTGTTGTGGGAGTCGAACACAGCAGGCACTAGACAAGACTGGAGTTATTTTGAGCTATTTTTTTATGATCTTTATTTTTAACCACCCTCTTTGTGTTTGTATGCGGTGTCAACTAGGCTGTCACGACTGGTTCGATCGCGGTGTCACGGTGTCCCTGAGCAAGGCATCGAACCCTAACTGACAATCCTGACAATTAGCCCGTTCGCCTCGCATCGAACCACTCCATCATGACAAATTCAAAAAACCCATGCATTTCTTTACCCCCCGCCCCCCCGCCGCGTCAGGAGCACCCGGGACAGCGACGCGGCCGCCGACGAGGAGGACGACGAGCCGCGGGTCAGCCGGGGCTGCGCCCTGCAGTACCAGCGGGCGCTGGTGCGCGTCCTCACCCAGTTCCACACCACGTCAGCCGAGGGCACGGACCAGGTGATCACCATGCTGGGCCCCGACTGGCGCGTGGACGTCACCGACCTGGTGCAGGACTCCCTCAAGGTGGCCGACCCCCGCATCGCCGAGCTGGTGGACCGGACCGTCCTGGTGGGACTGGAGCTGGGCGCCACTGCACTCAAGGTACAAGGGGAGGGCAGCCCTGGGTCTCGCCCATCCCGCAGGGTGGGGGGGGGGGGGGGGGGGTGGGTGTGTTGGAGGGTGGGCCGTCGAGACAAAGTGCTCGGAAGCCTTTCGGAGACCAGCCATGGTTCTTGTGTGTGTGTGTGTGTGTGTGGTGTGTGTGTGTGTGTGTGTGTGTGTGTGTGTGTGTGTGTGTGGGAGGGTGGGCCGTTGCACTCCTCAAATGCAGGATGCAGTTTCATTAGCCTCGGCCCCACATAGTTCCTGCGCAATTACTGGGGTAACCTTTGAGGCACCAAGCAACCTACCCAGGGTACTATCATGGCCCCTATATATATAATGCTGGAAGCCATTAGGAAGCCTCCTGGGCTGTGAAGACTCTGGGCTGCGTTTGCCCAGCTTGTCAGTTTGCTTCCAGGGTGATGGTCATTTTCCTGTTGTAGTTTAATTAAATGAACACACAAACGTCGCTGCTCTCCTTCTCTCCACATTCCACATTTCATTATCTCGTCATGTTCCTGACTCTACCTCCCTGGCTTCTCCTTTTTTTGTTGTGTTTCTGCCAAGAAAGTAATTGTCTTAACATTTAACGTGGCTGATCTTTACCGGTCAGTCACTAACAGAGGAGGAGCAGGAGGAAACAATTAGGGCTTGCTTTTGTCTTCTTTGTCCTCTCCACGGCTGATCACACTCTGCATGGCTGTCAGGAGTAATATATTAGCTGTTGCAGCGAATATGCCTGTCAACAACCTAAACGGGCAGGAGAATGGAGTGACCGATCCATCACTTGAACCAAACCCATTGATCATCAGGGAATCTCTCCAACTCGGGGCGCTGATGTAGACACATTTCACCACCGGGCACAAGTTGCCATATTGATTTTGTTTAAGATGAAGGTTTCATCAGTTTTTATTAAATTTTTTATGTAATGAAACTTGGTCCATATGTCACAGCGTGACAAGTTATTTCAGATGAATGCAGTGTATTAGTATTAATGGAGATACAACATAGCAAAAAAGGCAATTGGCTTCAATACAGCATCAACCTACCTCTATCCCCAATAGGAACCATTCCTAGTAAATAGTATAGAAACCTGTATTGAACATTATTCATCTTGCATCAAGCCCTGTATAGGACACAGAACGCACAGCAGTATGCTCGACTGGAGCTGGCGATCCCACAGGTTAGACAGAAACCTGTGAACTTGTGGATGCTCTGTAGAACGGCCACCGGGGAAATGGATATGTGATAACTGCAGTCCCTCGATCCCCTCTTTCTGATCAGCCTCGATTGAAGCTGGAGGTGGTTGGTTCAGTGGATGCTGAAAGAGTTCTCCCTGAGTGGGTCCATGCTGTGGACAATGAGAATATTCAACAGGAAAGGGACCCATGGCGTGCTTAGATCACCATTGAAATGAGGAGTCCACCAGACTCTTCCAGGGAGAGCTAAATAACTTATTGCACCCAGGGCTGGCTCATGAATATGAAAAAGTTTAGAGGTGGGCTGTTTAATGTGGTCGCAGTCAGAGCTGGATGATCAGTTAGTCCTAGTTTCCTTTCATCTATCTCCTTATTCTGCCTAGATTCATTCATTCTTCTATTCAATGAATAATTAAATCAAAGAACACATTAATTCACATCCATGCATTTTGTGTGACAAATGGGTGAATTTATTATTGTATAAAGTTAGTATTACAGGAGATTTAAACTAATTGAACCCAACTTTTTTCCTATTGAAGCTGCACAATTTAAGTTATGCCATTTGTAGGCTTTGTTTTTTCTAAAGTGCATTATAAAACCAGGAGTACATATGTTCTTGGCTCTGGGGACCGTCAGTCGTCCGCCATTCAGACAAATTCTGATGGAAAACAGGCTAAAATCTGGGGGAACAGGCGTTGAACATGATTCAAATGTATTTCAACCGATCCTGTTGTTAGGGGCCGGGATCTGAAGTAAGATGGAATTGATCACTCCTGAAAACAGCCTGAAGGGTCGAACCACAACAAACATGATATGGCTCACCATTAATCAGTGATCCAGAAGAGGGCTGATAACTACAGCAATAGCATCCTCTTCTGATGGCGGGTATCCCTCCTGGGCCAACAGCGAACACAAACTCAGCCAGCTCTTTTACTTACGATTTTCTTGTTGCCGGTGGGAAGACAGTCTTAAGCATCCTGTCCAAAAAACAACATCCTAAAAAGTTTCCGAAAAGGTTTATATTATCCAGCCTGTGTAGTAAACTTGTATTGGCTACTGTGGAAATACATTTGTTTAAATCGACTCACAATTACAGTTACCGGTACAACTTTGGAAACACCTTGACTACGCCCATGGCACTTCCCATTTTCCGGCTGGCCCTCCCCAGAAGTTTGGCTAGAGCAATGTCTAAGTTGTGGATCTCTTCTTGTTTGATATTCGGGAGACACTAGATGCAATTCAAATGTCTATCCATGTTGAACCACTTTTGTTCTACTATAGTATATGTAAACATATTAGAGAATTGTTTGTTATAGTTTTGGGTATTGCTTCGACTTCTAAAAACTTGTTAGAATGGGGGTTTTCCCTGGGAGTCATAAATATGCGTAACAATAGTTATATGGTAGTTAAAAGCCAAACTAAAACAGAATTCAAGGCGGCTTTGATCATGCAAAACTCCATACAAGAGATGTTGGTAGGGGACTCTCATCAAGCTGTCATGAATCATTAATCTGACTGTTCAAACAAGAAACACCAAAACAACCTAGCTTTGTAGTTTTTTTTTTCTTTCTGATGCGTGCGGTCCAATATCTGTAGATTGGTCTCGCCAAACAATCCTCTAATGAGCCAGCCACACTATGGTGTCTAACACCGGGTTGCCTGTCGATGGACCCAAACACATGCTATAAGAAGCACCTCCACAGGGTCATGTGCATGACATTAGATTAGGTTAAGACTAGATATAACAATATCTGGAAATATTATAAAGGCAATCACTTATGGAGCTGACGATTTGCTAATATTTTGTTCATTTCTTCTATTTTATTATCATCTCATCATCATTATTTTCTTCTATCTCTTTATCATCTTCATTATTGATCAATTGAATGGGGCAATAATAGGGGATGTAATTAACTCAAAAATAAGCCATTGAAAAATTGGGATCAATGTTTGATCCACTTCGCTGATGTAATCTGTACTTGTGTACCAACATACAGGTCATGGATGACATTTGTTATACCTTCATAGCAAAAGTTTACTCTGCCATAACATCTTCTCTAAAGACAGGTTTCATCTTCGAGTTCAGTATATTTGGCAATGGTGTCTTCTGTTCTCCCTGTATAGGTTGTTTTTAAATATTCGTGTTTATCCACCTGACTGTATTGACATCTGTGACAATTGAAGATGAGACCTGTCACTCAATATAACCGAGCAGATAAGAACCTGTCGGTGGTGTTCTCTCTGTAGACCCTATGTTGTTCTCCCTATATAATCGAGCATAGAAGACCTGTCTTTGGTGTTTCTCTCTGTAGGCCACCATGTTGTCAGTATGTCATGTATGGGGATTAATGTTACCAGAGGAACTACACCATGTAAGAAGAATATGCCTATTTAAAAAATAAGCAGCAAGATGTGCTGGAGCTTGAGCCCACTCTGCCCCTTGTGTAGATAACGACTCAGGAAGAAATGAAATGAAAACACAAAACAAAAAAAATAAAAATCCTATGGCGGATTAAAGTGCCTCTTTGATTTACGGCTGGGGGAACCTAGAGCAAATAACCGTTGTGCTCAAATTCGCCACCCATATTCACAGCCTTGTTCTGCTTCATCTTTATTCAAGGTGAGTGCTCTTCTCCTGTCCATAACCACGTCTGGGTGCAAGACAAGATGAACCCCATAGTACAACAGTAATTCCAATGTTTTATTATTATTATTATTACCCTGCAAACAGACTCCGGATTTCCTTGCAGACTTACAGTAAGTGCCTTTGTGGATGAACATGCAGGTACAAAACTACTACTTAACGGTTGAAACATGTGAATATTTTCTCTGCTTTGGGTCTATTATTCGTATAGTACGACCCAGTCCCGCAGCCAGAATGAAGTCACTGTGGGGCCTGTTATCTTGGGAGGGATTTAACCCATTGATGCAACCATGCAATAGCCTCAGAAAGTGGCTAAATGACAGCAACAATAGGCTACTATTTCTAAATCAAATAATGTATTTTATTAATCAGAGTGGTCACATAAGAACATAGCACTATTATTTAAATCTTTGAATTGTTACATCAAAATTAGTAGAGGGAGGCACTTAGAAACAGCTATGGTGTTGTGAATGGATTATCAACATAAACATGTGAATTAACAGGTCTGGCAAAACATCAGCCAATTGTACCTTAATACTAGTACTGAAATGCACATTACAACAACAGTGCAACATTGTGGTTTTCTTCACTGAACCCTGGCATTTGCAATATTACTGCATTTCAACTCCCTGACAGTCCTGAAGCATTGCAACAACAGTAAACTCAATATGCATCATGTGCGGCGGCTTTGGCGCATCGAAGGACGGATATTTCAACCGGCAGCTCGGGCATGTCAACGAAACGAGGCACTGAAATCTGCATTGCAACCCGGTCCATTAGCTAGCGGTCGTAAAGGAAACTGTGCCATAGTGGGA
>OLKM01000096.1:250753-340833 GCA_900291075.1 Melanogrammus aeglefinus
CGCTTACGCTACTTTGAGCTTGAAGTTATTTATTTATTTTTGCCTCAACGCACATCACTGCGGCAGAGGAACTCAAACACCCCTACCTGTCATGTAAAGGCCTTGTCACATTTCATGTCCAATGCCAAAATGTCAGTCATCACACGGCTCCTACTGTCAGGTGACAGCTGCGCTCAACAGCAGTGTGCAGGTGTGTAAGGTAATGTGTCAGATCAGGACACACTGCGCACAGAGATACCTCAAGACCACGTTTTGAGGTATCTTGGCACACAGTGTGTGCCAAATGTCTTACAATGCGGCGAATATCGATCTTAATTTATCTAGTGTGTGATCTTTCTGCTGAATAATCCTCTTAAGTCAGTCGCTATACAGTATACCTGTCCGAATGCTCCCGCCATGACAGAGAGCTTTATATAATGACAGCCAGGCAAGAGAAGGACGCATGTGTAAAGAAGATAGCAGATAAATAAAGGTCTCTTCGGTTCACATATTTCTCTGCCATCTTTTTTTTTCTTAACATTGCATTTTTGTTTGTTGTAAGAAAAAAAAATCCTATTTAGGATCTGAATGTCACAATTTAAAACCATACTTAAAACATCCAGCCGGTAGATTGGAAAGAAAAAAACAATTGGAGAAATATTTAGTGTTGTCGTTTTTCTCTTTGTTCGTTTTTCTCTCCAGCTTCTTGTTTTGATGAAGATCTGAAAGAGACCGTCATCCCCTCTTTTGCTTTAAAAGTCTGTGGGGAGGGAATATGCAAATCAAATAGAAGGGCGCTCTCTCTCTCTCCACATTCAAAACAACATGAGGAGGTGCTTCACACAACAACTTCTTAACTTTGTACCAAGTTCCTCCTGACCTCGGTTTTATTACGAGCTGTGCCGAGTAAATAACGTGTTCCCCGAGTGCCTGATTCACAAGAGGCGGGTGAGACCAGTGTATAGATGCAGCTGTAGCACAGAGCAAGGGGTGACTTTAAGATGAGTGTCGTCTCGCTGCGCCTCGTGTCTGGTTCCCTGGCACTCTGTCTCTTATCTGCAGCTCCAGCGGCTGCGAGGCAGAAGAGACAGATGGTAATACCGAGCGTGGCGTTGCGTACGACCAGCCGGCCGGCTTGATTCATCCTGATGATTGTTGATTGCTTGTTGTCGCTGTTCCGTTTGATGCTGTGTGTTTAATCCAAGCTCACCAGAGAAGCATCGACTCGGCTTCCTCTCTAGCATCGTGCCGTGAAGATGATTATGTACAGACTTTAGTGTGGCTTTGTTAACGTTGTAAGCATATTACGCAGATAACGATGTTGGCCTTGCTGCTTGGTGCCATTAGAACTCCCTCGTTTTTCTTCAATGGGACAAAACACTGCATACCGAACACATAAGTGTCTGCTCACAGCCGGCAATATCAAGTGTTGTTTGTATGTGTTTGTCGATCACGTTGTGTGACCGAAGATGACCACGTTTAAATATAACGACGGCTGAAGACCACACTGCGCTTTAATAACGACGACACCCCCTTTGTGCTGGGGGAGACCGCCTCCAGACCGCCGGTAAGCAAGGAGGGTGTGGAGCCAGCGCATCGACGCGTCGCACGCGTTACCTCTCCCATCCGCCGGAGCCCCCCAGCATGCGAGCCGCCTAAACGCTAACCACTCTCTGTCTCTTTTTGTCAACACTATTTGACATAAACAAATGGAGCGGAGACGCCATCCATTATAGGAGCTACACCTGTGTTTACTCGGCCGTGACGCATCCAGGCCCCATTAAACCTGCGACTCACCAGGAACGCCGGCTGATAACGCCGGGTGTGGCGCAAGGGGCCTCCCCCCTCCCCTAAAAAATGGTTTTTGATAAGGGCGATAAATCTGTTCTCCTCCGCCCCACTCAAAACAATGTCACTCTGACACTTTCCCTCATAACAAGAAATGTAAAGAAGCAATAACGGCACCGTTGTGGCGCCCCCAGGCTCATCATCCCCTCCTCCTCCGTCTCTCCAGGTGGAGTCCCCGCTGGCTGTGGACGCCGTCCTGGGGGAGGCGGCGTTCTCCGTCACTGACGACAAGGTGTCCATCACGGAGCTGCGCGTGCACGCCGTGGCGGGCCTCAGCCTGACGCTACAGCCCAGCCCCGGCAACAGCCACACCATGGTCGCCAAGGCAACGGGCCTCCAGACCCTCACTGCACCCAAGCAGGTATTGTATTATTTTGTGGTTGTGCTCTTTCTCGGCGCCCACGAAGTACCCGTCCACTGGCTCCGATTTAATGTCTGTTTCAAGTACGTATTATGAATGTGATATAATATTATAATTCCCACTTATGATTCTTTTATTTGCTTACTTTTTATTATTATTGTGCTCCAGTAGCTTGAACCGCAGGCCATATAAAATGACGGTTGAAGGCAGCCTTAAATGTCACACTCTCACAGCAGTGATAATACAGACAAAGTGGGCAGGATTAGTTTGTTTATCGGTCTGAAAGGACAGCTGGTTGTTTTCTTGAAGTAATGTCTCTAGTTTGAGTTTTTTTCTAGTGGCAGGCAGGACGGCACACCAGTTAGTAGTGTGGTCATTTGATCATTATCGTTGCTAAAACTTTCAGATCCCCAAACTAAAAAGACTTGTACTTTTTATCAAACTACAAGTCCCAGGCGCGCTGTTGTGTGCTATAGTGGGGTTTGAGAGATGTCTTGGGCAGCAGAAATCTCTCTCTCTCTCTCTCTCTCTCTCTCTCTCTCTCTCTCTCTCTCTCTCTCTCTCTCTCTCGCTCTCGCTCTCTCCTGCGCACTCCCTCTCTCTGTCTCTCCTAGTGCTACTCATGGGACTCAGGCTTTTTACAGTTCTCACAAAGAACTAATTGGCAACGGTTCACCCAAAGATCTGTTTGGCGTGGGCACATAGGTGTGTGTGTGTTTGTGTGTGATTTTGTGTATGTCATGTGTCTGTGTGCGAGTAATTGTTGTGTGCATATATCAGCGTGTGTTTATGATGGACTTTGCTTGGTCCCCTGTCTGCTTGTTTGTGTGATTGTGTGTGTGTGTGTGTGTGTGTGTGTGTGTGTGTGTGTGTGTGTGTGTGTGTGTGTGTGTGTGTGTGTGTGTGTGTGTGTGTGTGTGTGTGTGTGTGTGTTGTTGTGTGTGTGTGTGTGTGTGTGTGTGTGTGTGTGTGTGTGTGTTTGTGTTCCTGCCTGCCTGCCTGCATGCCTGCTTATGTGTGTGAGTGCTTGTTTGCTGGACTGCGGGAGACGGGGGTTCTGCTCGTTTTCTTTCTAACTTATTTCCATTAGCCTGACAGATGCCAACCCAGGCAATAACAACACCACCAAGCTCCAGTGGGGAGAGAGGGGTTGACGAGGGAGGGAGGGGGAGAGAAAGAGAGAGGGGGCAGGGGGTCTGTATTAAATTCACATTTTTCTTGCTTTCCGCTTCTTGGCCACCTTGAAATTTAATTATTGTAATGTATTGTCCTAAGTGCTCTCCGAGGCCAATCCATAAAAAGCAACCACTCCTCATGTCGGCCCAGCTCTCTGAGGAGGCCATAGCTATTTCAAGCCATTTGATTATGTTGCCCACGAAATAAATATATATAAACTACCCGTCCCCCTTATAAATGTTACTCTGGGAATGGATGGAAACTTTACGGTACGGGTGTAATATATTTTTGCTGTTGACAATTAACCCACATCCGTACACAAATCTTCCCAAAGTCCAGTAAAGCTGACTTGCAGGTGCCAGCCTATTATTCCAAGTTACATACTTGAACGACGTCTCACTGGTTTAATGGAGTTACTCAGGAATTATGTTGCAAGTTGGTGGTAAATGTCATGTCAAAAAGTCACCTTAACACGATTTTTTGTTTGACAATTTTCATTTGCGTCTCTATGCTGTTATTTTAATATTCGCAGCTATTAATTAATCAGTCAAATTGTCGGTTTAACTTCCTTTTATTCATTTATTCATGCAACCAATCATGTCGCTGGAGGCAGGGATCTGAAAGCATTTAATTAGCGAATACAAACATGGCAAGAAGAAGTGAAGTGTAAAACAGTGTATGTAAAGGTTCAATCAACACCCTGTAGACTGGCCAATGCTGTAATACAGTTCCATACAATAACAATACAATAATTAAATTCCATTTCTTAAAGCCATTGGCACAAATGAGTTATTTATGTTAATATCCCCGTAACTCAACAGGGAAACAAGGTGTAGCTCCACCCCCTCGCAGTCTTTGGTTCCAAGCTCTGGATACCAGATTAGATTTCAGGTGATGAGGTCTTGATTTCTCTCTGTCTGTAATCTTGGATGGACCAAGACACTGGGTGGATACAAGACATCTGCCAGTGGGTCATTGCTCATGCAGGTTTTATAGTTAGACTTAGGTTATAGAACAGACTTACTACAGTACAGTATTTAATGCATGATAGAGTACCCACAACAACAGGACATCTGCTGCCAGAGCGCATCGCTGGACACATGACTCCTCCTTCTGGACACCAGAGCTCGTAGTTTATTATTGAATTCAGGTGCATCACACACACACACACACCTGAAGCACGCTCAAGCATGCACGCACGAACACACACACACACACACACACACACACACACACACACACACACACACACACACACACACACACACACCTGAAGCACGCTCAAGCATACACGCGCGCGCGCGCACACACACAAACACACACACCTGAAGCACGCTTAAGAATACACGCGTGCGCGCACACACACACACACACACACACACACACACACACACACACACACACACCTGAAGCACGCTCAAGCATACACGCGCGCGCGCGCACACACACACACAGCCTCGTTTCAGCGTCGTTTCAGCGTCAAACCATGGAACAAGGTTCGCCCCCCGCAGTTCCCCGTTTTAAGTAGTTGTCTCATATACCATACCCAACAAAAATCACTCTCCATCCCTTGATGGGTTTCTTTAAAAATAATTGTAGCGGCCGCTTTGTATAGGCTAGAGGCTATAATGCTGGAGTATGCCATTATTGATGTTTAATTTAATGTGGATGGAATCAAAGTGCCTTTCCCTCGTCTGGCCTCGGCCTCCAAAATAACTGGCCCCACAGCCTATCGGACGAGAGGAAAGGCTTTTTTACTGTATCGCTTTCTTTCTGTCTTTCTTTCTGGTCTTTTAGTTTTTACTTGCCCGGGGGCGGGGGTGTTGACGCGGTAGGGGATGTGGGCCCTTGGAGACAGCATTAGGAAGAACATGCCCAAAAGAATGCGACTTCAGAGAGAAAGTTCCTTTTAAGGGGCAGAAGAAAAGACTACAGACACGGATGCATGTGCCACTGGATGCCTTGATGATGCAGACATGGCTTCTTCATGCCATGCTCTGTCTGCTGAACATCATTAGGAAGGGCCTTGGCTTTGTGCCGGCGTTTGTTTTTAGTCAGTCGGCCAGTATCAAGTCGGAAACAGTGCGCCGACTCGGTTCAATGACACTGTCGATGGTGGAGACTGTTAACGCTAACATGTGATTCACTTTTTAATACAGCTTATAACTACAGGATCAGGTTACAGTTTGGTGACATAGGTTTAAATGAAATCTGTAGACTGATGGTGCCCAAAGCATTATAATACAGAAAAACACTTTGATGCTGTGAAAAGGTTAAAGGTATTAGAAGCCAGGTGTGTGGATATGGTGTCAGATCGGGAGCTGGGGGCTTTCCGTCTAGGAACTCCCGACTTGAGGGGGCATTTTGTTTTTACGAATGTCCCAAGTCCGAAAGGCCCAGTTCCAACATATAATTGAATTCAGTGTCCTGTTTTACCCTCTCTGTTCCTGTGTCAAAGCAGGGGTAGGCACACATCTGTAGCTAATTACTTTAGTCATGGGTCCGGTCCCACTCTGCCCCTCTGCAGGGATTAGGTCTCTAGTACTCATGAGTCTGTACTCGTGTTCTGCTGCCCTGTCATGAATCAGGCCTGTAATCACTGGCCTGTGGGCTTGGACCCTTACAAATGGCAAAACGACTACCACACACAAGACAGAGAGAGTAAAAGAGACAAAGAATGGCTATTTTCCACTATTTGAGTCAGGCTAGCCTAGAAAGACTTGAAGTAAGAACAGAGGAGGGAGACGGGTTAAGTGAGCCGTGTGTTTGTTATAGTTAGTTGGGTTTAAATACGTTGAAGAGTATGGTGGTCTCAGTAGGGAGTGGTGCGTCTTCCTTATACCGTACAGCAATGTGTTGGGAGGCTGCGTGGACTTCTGTGGATTTCTGTGGACTTCTGGCTGTTTGTTATGGTCACCCCCCCCCCCCCCCCCCCCCGCATACATGCTCAATGTATGCGTGTATGAGTCTTGTGTTTTAGAGTATGGTACTTTAGGTGTTGAGAGACGTTTCGGAGATTTAGGGATTTGAGCAAGGCCACAGCTTCAAAGGCCCAATTTGGCACAGATATTCAAATCCCATGCAGGGCCCCTGATGAGAGCGGAAGCCAATTTGTTTGAACGGAAAAAAAAAAAAAGGAAGAAAAAAATAAAACGAGGAGAAAAGCGGGAGAAACACAACGAGAATCCCATTCATCATCTGTCGACCGGGGCCCCCGCTGTGCCGTGTTCCTTTTATTTATTTAGCCGAATAAGAAAGGAAAAAGGTTGTGTTGAGCGTTTGCAAGAGAAAACATCAAAATCGCTGCTCCAGGCTCGTATCCAACCGGGTGTTGTGTGTGCTTTTCTGTTCTCCCTCCTCCGCAGGAAGCCACCCTGTCCGTCTGGATGTACTTCAGCGACGGCACGGCCGCACCCCTCACCTACTTCGACCCTAAGGACTACAACCTGAACGCCTCCAGCCTGGACGAGCGGCTGGTGTCGGTGCTGCAGGAGCCGCCCCCGCGCTGGCCGGCGGTGGTGGCGGAGGGCGAGGGCGCCGGGGAGGCCCTGCGGGTGGAGATGACCATCTGCGAGGCCTGCCAGAAGACCAAGCGCAAGAGCGTCATCTCCTCCGCCGCCGTCTCCGTCAAGGTGCGCTTCGGCCCCGAGGAGGACTCTGAGGAAGAGGATGAGGGCGGCGACGCCGGCACGGCCTCCTCCGTCACCCGCCGGCCCCCCGTCGTGGTGGAGACCCACGTGGGCGGGAGAGGGTACGACGCGTCCAACGAGCAGCCAGCCAGCGTGCCCATCGACTACACCAACTTCCCCACGCTGGTGGGCCACCGGGAGCGGCCCACGGAGGGCGGGGCCCCCGGGGTGGTGGTGGAGGAGGAGGAGGAAGAGGAGGAGGAAGAGGACGACGAGGACGACGACGGCTTCCTCCACCCGTCGCGGAACATGACGGACCTGGAGATCGGCATGTACGCGCTGCTGGGGGTGTTCTGCCTGGCCATCCTGGTGTTCCTCATCAACTGCATCGTGTTCGTGCTCAAGTACCGCCACAAGCGCATCCCGCCCGAGGGCCAGGCCAACGTGGACCACTCCCACCACTGGGTGTTCCTGGGCAACGGGCAGCCCCTGCGCACCCAGGGGGGGGAGCTGTCGCCCCAGCTGGCCGAGGGCCCCGGCAACCCCCTGGAGGGGGGCGGGGTGCCCACCTGTTGCCACGGGGACCACCACAGCAGCGGCAGCTCGCAGACCAGCGTGCAGAGCCAGGTGCACGGCCGGGGGGACGGCAGCTCCGGGGGCTCGTCCAAGGCGGAGGCGGGCGAGGAGGGGGGATCGCCCACCTCCAAGAGGAAGCGGGTCAAGTTCACCACGTTCAGCACACTGCCCACCGAGGAGCTGCCCTACAACTCTATCCCCATCGCCGACGAGGAGGACATCCAGTGGGTGTGCCAGGACATGGGCTTCCAGGACCCGGCCGAACTGCACGACTACATGCGCAGAATAAAGGAGATCGCGTGAGGTCGGCGCCAGGTCCAACGGGGGGGATGGGCTGGAGGGGAGTCTTATCCGGAGGGGGCCGGCGGGGGGGCGGGCGGGGAAGGAAGTACTTGTCTTGGTAAAGGACTTGATACGGTTTCACGAGCGGCCCCATGTTTTGTTTAGTTTTTTTCTGTTCTGTTTGTTTCTGCAGGGTTTGTGTTGCACAGTGCTGGTGTCCCATACACACTCACTTTTTTTCAAGATGGAAAAAAAACATGTAGTTCAAGGAAAGCCAAAGACCACTCCAGAGGATGCATCAACAAATAAAATATGGCTTTTCAGGAAGATGATTCATTTCATGTAGCAAGGATATGACACATTGTGTTTCAAAGCTACCCATTGAAATACAATATTGGCATGGATAGCACTGGATTCAGCGCCGATTTGACAAGAGAGGCTGAACTCTTACTTTGAAGGAGGATGGGGAGCTTAATACACACAGGAGAGTTTAAGAGTGCTCGACCTACAGTTCAAAATCTTGTTCTTAAACTACTGTATCAGAACTCTTAGACCAAAAGACGAAGAGGCCTTTGATGAACACGTACCTGTAAAGGACTCAGAAAGATGCATTACTGTTACAGTCGTATATTTTTTTTTTGTCATTCTTGCCGAATTGAGGAAAGATATTTCCTGTCACGGCAAAACCTATTTCCTCCATCAATGTTCTGGCTGGAACAAATTCTGTGATTTGTATTGACGTTCGTTCACCCCCGCCCCTTTTGAGTTGTCAACATTTCCACGAGTAGTCAAGTGCAGTGCCCTCCAGTCACTCTCATCCTCACCCCAGCTGATGCCTTATACAACAGGTCACAGTTCACACTCCTTATGTGGAGGTACGCTCCCTGTCGGGTCATTCCTACTCACTATTATTATTATTATTATTATTGTTATTATTATTATAAACGGTGTAGTAGCGACCTTGTAACATACTACTGCTGACGCTACATCATATGGGAAACAAGGAAAAAGTTTGTACGATGTGACCGTCTCCGACATTCTCTGCATGTAAGGAGAGCGGGAGGCACAATCAAGAATCGACGCTTTATCGTTTTGTTATTTCCAAATTTGTAAATGTCGGGATTGTAACTATGTAATCCTTCTTACGCATTACCGAGGTGAAACATGTTATCATGAGTCACGTGCATGCCGTGTTAGGCCTACATAAACACATTCATGCATACGTACGTACATCATGTATTCATTCATATATACATGCATTCATACATGCATACATGCATTCATGCATACCATCATACATACATACATACAAACATGCATGCATTCATACATTCATACATACATGCATACATTCATACATACATACATTTTTCCACGTATGTGTATATACCATACCAGGCAGCAGTCTACAGAAGAAAGGACCGTCTGCAACATCTCAAATCCCCATCTTGACGCCCGCCTGCTATGTTGTTCTAGGAGTGATTCTGCTTTCATTTCGACATCCAATTATCGCTGAGCCTCAGCCTCAGACAGCTGGCTGAAAGAAATAAACATTACAAACGACCATAACAAGCCAAAAGAAAATGTGTTGTATGAATGGGATTTGGATATATTCATTATAAAAGATTCAAGCAATCATCTGCCCTAGGAAGAAATGGTGTTTTCCCCCAGCCATACATCATTCCCTTCTCTTTACTTCTCTGAAGGCATGTATGAAATGGCCCAATTGGCTTTTGGACCAATTTGGGGGAAACCCAGAGTATAAGGTCAACAACCTACGATTAGATGTCTCTGCGAAGGCGGCCGGTATTACCAGCGCTCATTGCTGGAGACAGCTCATCTCTCTCTGAGGCCGCGCCAGCCGTGATGAAACTTTTACTTCGACAGGAAAGCTATTGAGTTGTCTATGCTTCACAAATGGTAGACTGAAGGCTTACAAACACTTCAGTGTTGATGGATATTGTTTTTTGTGTAGGTTTATGTTGAAGAGTGTGTGTGTGTGTGTGTGTTAAGCCCTTTCCAACACTATCGTAAAGGTCACTTTCAAAGACGACGTATCCGAAAGGTGTAGTAAATATGGTGGTTTGAACTGGCCGATAGAGCGGCCCCTTTTTGTAGCGGTTTAATTGCAGTTGAATCCCGTTAGTGTAGTGTTAAATCCCTGCTAAACAGCCAGAAATTACCCTCATTTTGTCGACGACAATGTGTTTATTTTAAGATTAAGAAAACTAACTGCTGCACTGCATCTAAGGGCTTGGAATAGGTTTTGTATTTTCGTTGTGTTTCTGATGGACGTGTGGAATTGAATCCATGTGCTTTAATTTTTTTAAGATAACAAGCTATCACGCTAGGTAGCTCGATAGTATTTTAAGACCTAATCCACAACCAGAGCGTCTACTAGTGAGATCATTATACCGTTCTTTAATCGCTTCCGTTTACTTTATTAACTGTTGGGGGTTTTGTTCAGATATTTGTTTTGATTTCTTTAAGAAATTCTTGAAGCTCAATTGAAGAAAAAATAAGAAAATTGGGAAATTCTTCGTTCTCTTATCTTGACAAATGGCAATATTTAACACCAAGAAAGGGGATTACACAAATTGAAAACATTAACCTTGGTTTGCTATGACCTTGTTCGTTCATATGCTTAAGAGGGCTTTTATTTTGAAGCTATGGTTGTATCTGAATGTTGAAATAAGATTTATTTTGCAATCAAGGCAAGCGCTACCTACCAGCCACCGGTGTGTGTATATACCTTGCCTGGCTCATAGGAAGGATCTGAGGTGTTAATCTTTACCATTACTGCATGCTCTATTTACATTCCACGTGATTGATACCCAACTATGACCTAATCCGTGTGTTGTGTATAGTATGCAAACATTTCGTGTCAACATCAACATACCAATCCAGGCGTTGTTTTTCTTTGGACGGCCCGAGCTCCACCCCTTCCATTGATCCCCACCCCCTCTCCACCTCCATTACCACCACCACCACCACCACCACCATCACCACAGATGCAAAATTAGTATTCACCCACACAGGCCCCCCTCCCTTCAGACCACCTCTATTTAGGGGTTCTTTTAAAAGGACAACGTTTCCATGGCTGCAGTAGCATCTCAGGATGAATGTAGGTTTCTCAGCAGAACCTGAGCGATGTTTACCCTGCTTACTCACTGCTCCACATCTAGCTTTGGTTTCTAATAGCAGCTTATTCTCCTCCTTTCTAAAAATGGCAGATGTTATCGTCCGGTCCTCGTCGCATCAGTCGGTGCATTCAGATCACCGTCGCTAGGATAATTCGCTCATGTTGTGGGTTTGGTTTTTATCTTTTCAATCGGTTCCACATTCCCTCTTGTATATATGTATATGCATTTTATTTTTTTGTAACGCCACCGTTGTGGGAGTGCGCATAAAAATAACTTAGGTATTTTCTTCAAGCTGCTACTAGAGACTATGTATTCTTGCAACATGTGAGTGAACACCTTAAAATGTACCACCACCACCGGACCCGCACCCTACCCTGGCCCACCCACCCACTTTACCCCACCCACGGTCCTCGCAGGTGGAGAAGATGCACAGCTCACGCGTCCCGGCTCCTACGAACCTCCACCCCCAACACCACCACACAGACGATATGTCCCTGTACAGAGCACTGTTACATTTCCTGTATTCTCTTTAAAAAATGCAAACAAACCCTTGTATTTCTCCTATAATATGTACAATACAAAAGTGAAATACACAAACTGTGTGGTCTTTTTTTTTCCTACGCTATCCTCTTGTTGTTACATTGACTCGATTTCTAAACGTGGAAAACTTGCCATCTGTGTTTTGATTTTTCCTATGTTTGAGAGCTCATGTGTTGGCTTGTCTCTATGTGGATTGCAAGTTTAGTGCTCAATTCGGATTGATTGCTCAGATCCAAGTTTTTTGTTGGCTGTTTGAACTGGTCACAATCCAAACTGACTTGCGCACGTCAAATAACAATAACAAAGACATCCCAAGCTGCATACTATCGCAAGGAAACACGGAGGCCACTGAAGTCTGGATTCAGGATCGTGGACACTTTTACCGGCAGTGAGAACGAGGCCAAAACTGAAAAGTATTAAATGGTTTAAAGACAGGTTATATACCCAAATAAATACTATGCCCAGCGGTCAAATATATCAAATTTTGTCTCTTTTCAACATTTGATGGGAGAGAGCAATGAAAGGGCAAATCAAATATCCTGCAGTCATGAACCTACAGAACTCTCATGTTAACACCAATTCCTCCACAAAGAAATTATAAAGTTGTGGGCTGCAGAACTTTCAACTTTTATGATGCAAAGTATTTTTTTTCCCCTTTATATTAAATCCAATTTTCCTTGAAGGACATTAGTAGTGTCAGGCGAAGTTACCCATGTGTTGCATAATGTTTTAGCCCATCTGTGACGCCGAAGACGGATCGAACCATAAAATCCACGGACAACCCATAGAAGTCTCCCCACTGAACTTGGTTATTCCAAAAAAATGATTCTGACATAACAATTTGTATACATATACTATAAACATACAGGGAATTCAACCAGGAAAATCTGCATAGAAGAGTAATGGATTTGAACGGAACGTCACCGTTGCATGGAATAACAAGATTTATAGTCATGGAAGAGGCGTCACTAGAAAGGCTCCTGGTGTGTGTGTGTTTGCGTGTGCGTGGCGCCACCTCTTTCAAACACTGTTTGAAAATAGCTCTACCATAAACACATTTCAGGGCACTTACGCTTGACAGAACTGTTTTGCCTCTGTCTCTCAATTCACCAACTTACAGCATACGTCTTCCTACGAAAATGGCTTTGCTATTGAGTCTTTTGCTACCTGCATTTATCCGTAGAGACAATGGCTGGTAGATACACTACATCAGCCGGTAAGGTTAGGCATGTTGCTCAGGAAGCTTTGGGGTTAAACCCATGAACCTTTAGCCTCGAGTCTTAGCCTTGTCAACACTCTGTGCACTTTGGTCTCTCTCAGCCACTACCACACTCTCATGCCACCTCTCTGCAATATTGCGGAGCTTCGTTACACTAGATCCTCTTGAAAGAAAAGACTGAGCCTAATTTTAAAGTGGCACAAGAAGCTCTTTGTGGCCCACAGAACATCTTAAACCCTAACCCCACGGGTGACACAGGCACTCTGGAGAGATCCGTGCTTTGTGCCGAACGCAACCAACCGTCCACAGAATTCCCTCTTCATCTTGTGGATTCTTTACAACACATCCCACTGGGATCTGATCATGATGTGGGTTTTTGCTGCCAGTGTTGTAGGAGCCATGGCTATTTACAGAATGCACGTTTTTTTTTAATGAAAAACTACAGTCGATTCAAAGGGAGGGAGCAGGTGGCTGTGCCCGCGGCTACCGTTTGACACAAAGAAGTGCAAATGGCAGGTGTTTGTTTGTGGCAATCGGAGACACGGTCTGCAATAACCTGTGTCTGTGATTGAGATCGGGTTTTACTACTGGATCGCCCATTCAACTGCTCTTCTTCATCGCTCTCCACAGCAGTCCAACTAATGATTTGAGAGTTTGGAGGAGAAGCCATGAGATACATTGCTCATGACAGCTGGCCTTGAGCATATGTGAAGCAAGCAGTGGAGTGGGTCTTTCTTCCTACTCCCTTAGCACTCACACACTCCCTTGGAGAGACACAAAGGTATAAATTATGCTCACGTTCAATTTGCATCGAATACTGTACACACCTTCACAGCAGGACCTGAAGCGTGGCGGTTAACCAGTTCACATTTGTACAATGTTTTATATAAAGTACGTTCAGCGGTTTGAAACCCTGGCACCACTTCTGAAGCACAAAAAGGTTATGCTGTTAAGAAACCTAAACAAGTGAATGACATGCTGCTCTGCAAAGCTGTATCTCTTCTATATGTGCCAGGGTTCACTCCCACAGGCCCCTTCCGCATCACACACAAACACACAACCCTACAGCCATATCTATTATTTATCGTCTTTTCAATGTACTCTCTCCTGCAATGTGAAGGGAAGCAAATTCAGCACTCAATTGCTTTTATTTTTTTGATTTTCATGATTTCCGAACATCTCAGAGGAGAAACTGTGAGCCGGTAACTCATCTGCATAATAACCAACCTTCGAAGAAGCCGCTGCGAGCCCCCGACTGCCAGCAGAGATCTAAACTATGACATGTAAAAGACGGCTTCATTCTCCTCTGCCATGCGCTGGCATGGTTGACACCTGCCAACGCCGTGGCAGAGAGTTGGAGAGGATGCGCACATCAAGGGGCCAACGCTCCCATCTGCAGAGACTTCATTGGCTTTGTTCAGCGCAGTGTCTTACAAGGACCTTAACACGAGAAGAGGAAGATTGGTAACCTAGCCAAGAGGACCATGGCTGCCTCCAAGACTCTGACTACAGCTGAGGCGGACCAGGATGCATTTCACCTCCAAGATCAGGGCGATGGTTTAATAGTGCCCACTGGGACTCCCACGATCCATGAATCAAATTTTGATTTCCTGAAGTTGAAATGCCTGTTTTTACACAGTTGTCAAATACTAGCAGAATGGTGGTCTTCGCCATAACAACCCATGGATTAGCAGATTCCCCAGTATGAACTAAATCCTACCTCGAGGGACATTATTGTGATCTAATTCAATTGGATTGAGTTTAATTTATTGTCTTATTGTCGATTGGGGTATTGCATAGTTTTCTGGAGAAGCTCAGGAAGGCAGGGAGTAATCAATGCCACAGAAAATCAGGTGATGAATGAAAGCACAGATGGAGGTTTGATTTTAGGGGAAGATGGAGGAAGGGGCAACATGACGGGATAGAGACGGATGGCCCTTATTTCTCCTCACCGGATAAAAGCTATTAAGACATACTATCCAGTTAGCCATTGAAATGGCAGAATTTCCAGATTTCAAATGTCAGAAGAACAAAAATATTATTGTCGTTTTCTGCATTGCTCTGCGAGTGACGGGACATTTTCTGCGGCAATTAGAACAGAGAAATCTTCTGTGCTACTTGCCTGGCCAAATTCCGGATGCCAGTTGGAAGTCCATTAGTCATTACCAAGTGAAAGTAGTCTCCCTAGGACTGAGTGAGAGATTAAAAGGGAAACGTTAATCAAACCCCCCCCCCCAAAAAAAAGAGTCTACTGCTGGATAGCCATTTTGCTCAAGCTTTGTTTGCCAAAAACAGCAATATAGTGAAACAACTTACTTACTAATGTGATATAACTGAGGTATTGACCTCAAAGTCAACACAGTGGTTTTTATGGATAAAAACAATGAGGAGCAGGGCAGTCGATTACCCACCAACTGCATCAGTAAGGCAGTGCCTCCTTATTGGAGCTGTCCAGGTGAGAGATGGTTTTATGTATCCTCTGAACAGGATAATAATCCTGGCGGGGGCAGTGTCCTCTCTGGACTCTTAAGGAAGTGTCTACGATGGAAGGTTTGGGTGACTCATCTAAAAACGAAAAACTGCCTTGGGGAGTGAGGAAGATCTAACCCTAAGCCAATGGCTTTTAAAGCAGAAAAGAAGAAGATGAATGGATACATAAATGGGTGGATGGGTGAATGGACCGCAGTCTTCTGTTCATTTCAGTGTTTCTCTTCGTCCTTTGTCCGCTTTCTTTGTCTACCTCTATTTTACTGAACAAGATAAATGCAGTAGCTGCACTAAAAATAATTTGTTATCCAAGACATTTTTATGCTGAAGGTTTTTTCCATGATAATTAAATGAGTTTTTTCTTGCTCTTTGGGGGGATCATGGGTTATGAGGGGTCATAAAAAATGGCCAGTGAAGCCCTTTGAGACTGAAGGGCACCGCAAATAAAATTGACTTTAAAATGTGATGGGTGACTCACACAAACACACACAAAATGAAATGTGACGGTAGACCCACACAAGCACACACAAGCGCTTGGCAAAATGCAAAGTCACTCAATTAGCATTAGCAGAACAGCGTTTGTGTGTGTCTTACTGTGTCTGTCAGGTCCTGCAGGGAAGGGCAGACCCTCGTTGTGGGGGGGGTGGGGGGGAGACAGCGGACTAGAGGGAGGGAGAGAGAGAGAGAGAGAGAGAGAGAGAGAGAGAGAGAGAGAGAGAGAGAGAGAGAGAGAGAGAGAGAGAGAGAGAGAGAGAGAGAGAGAGAGAGAGAGAGAGAGAGAGGGAGAGAGAGAGGGAGGGAGGGAGAGGAGAGGGAGAGAGAGAGAGAGGGAGGGAGAGGGGGGAGGGCGGGAGAGAGAGAGAGAGAGAGAGAGAGAGAGAGAGAGAGAGAGAGAGAGAGAGAGAGAGAGAGAGAGAGAGAGAGAGAGAGAGAGAGAGAGAGAGAGAAGAGAGAGAGAGAGAGAGAGAGAGAGAGAGAGAGAGAGAGAGAGAGATCCTGCTGCCTTTTCAACCGGGCCCTGACCTCTGCAGGGTAAAAGACAAACCAATAAGAGGCCGGTCCCGACCCAAAGCCCCACACATGACCATGACACGGATGTATTTATATGTTCAAGAGCCACCCGGGGGGGGGGGGGGACAAGCAAAATTATCTGACAAACGCGGGTATCTCCGGATACAGCCTGGGTTTAAAATACGCCAGGTAAGCTGCTCCGCGCAGAATGAAATCATTCAATAAAACGTTCCTCCCACTTCTCCTTTGCCCCCCCCGGCGGTCTCCGAGACAATGCAGGAAACCACCTCCTATGTTCTCTTTGATGTGCCTCCATTTACCCTAACCTGCCGACTTTACCATCCATTGAAAAGGGCTTCTGAAAGAGATTACTTTATGACTAAATAAAGCCCTGCCCATCTACCTGTCTTCATGTGGGTGTCCGTCTGTCTGTCGGCCTGCCCTCTTTATCCTCCCGTCTGTCTCTTGTCGGTGACTGCCAATTCCTCTGGCTGTATATTTCTGTGTGTGTGTGTCTGTCTACCTTTATTCTATCTGATTGCCTGTGTTATCATTCTGCCTCTATATCCTGTCTGTCTGTTCATCCTATCCGTCGGTTTGTCTGACTCTCTGTGTCGCTCTCGCTGCCTGTGTCCTGTCTGTCTCTGTCGCTCCATCTGTCCACCAATTTATCTATCTTTATTCATTGTTATTTCTGTCTATCTGCCTGTTTGCCTATCATGTGTCTGTCTGCCTGTTTCATGTGCATCCCTGTTTATCTGTCTGCCTGTCTGTCCGTCCGCCTGTCTGCCTATACGATGCAGAAACGTCAACAGAGCTGCGTGTGTTTGCAGCTCGTGGTGAAGCTGTCAATGAGATCCACATAATTTTGCATTAACACCTTAACCTAAATAGGATGCATAGCAGATGGAAGATTGATACTGACAAATCTTCAAAGCCCTCAGCTGTTTGAGAGTGAGCAGTACCACCGCATGGAAAAATATATTTAGAAATATGTTAGAATGTGGGATGTGGCTCATCATAACACCCTAGATTGTGATATGGCACCCAGACTGCTATCTTCACCACCAGCAAATGGAAGAAACAAATTATCGAAGGGGGGGCAATATTTGTGCATTTTTTTACATGAACCACACGCCCATGTTCTCCAGCATGACAAGTTGTCTGCTTGGCCATGCCTCCATTGCCTTAATGGTCGGTGATTCTGCTTGCCACTCCACTGGCTAAAGTTTCCGAGGTAATGGCAGGGGTCATCGATGCAGCACTAGTCTCCCTGTCTTCCGAGAGAGGAGTTCTCCGTTTAGACCATCACTGCACGTCGCCTTTCAGATCGACACATGCGGTCAACTGGGTCTGAGTCGCTTATCAGTAACCGATCCACTTCAACACACAATGTGGTCCGCCCCAAGAACATGCTGTCGGGAAAATCGCAGATCCACCCTTCATCTCTGGAGAGGACGAGTTGTTTATCAAATAAGTCCTCATTATGTCTCGTAGTTTGGCTCCCTAACTCTAAGCTGTCGTTTCTAGTATTCTGTGACACAGTATTATATTGGTATTAATGGGTTTCCAATGATGCACACACACACACACACACACACACACACACACACACACACACACACACACACACACACACACACACACACACACACACACACACACACACACACACACACACACACACACACACACACACACACACACACACACACACACACACTGCTAGCAAAGGATGAACAACTAATGTGGCATGGCAGACAAGATCAAATCTGGGCAAATAGGGTTTCGGTTTTCTTTGGCTCCTGATTTATTTAACCAATCATCTTGCTGGGGGCAGGGATCTATGGCCGCATGTAACACAGAATGGGTCTCTACTGGATGATACCTGCCCGGCACAACCATAACAAACATCATATGGCCGACCATTAATCTTGGGTCCTGAAGAAGACTGATAACTAAAACGATATAGCATCCTCTTCCCATTGTTGGTATCCCTCCTTGGCCAGTACCCCCGCCCCTCACATTTTCTGTTTTCCGTCTCTGGCGCTCTGACGTCTCGCACTAGAAGTTTGGCTTTAGCATTGTCAAACTTCTGGGCCAGAGCTTAAGTGCAACTCATTCTTTTCCAATAACATCACCCAGGATATTGACCTGTCTGCATCCAATTCCCTCGCTGTTAACGCGATGCTCGGCTTCTCGATTGCTGGGTAGGTGACCTACCTCAAATTGGATTTTCTCTAGGATTCAGAATGCCAATTTTAGCATTTTAAACTTCGGTATTATTCTGCTTTCAGCCAATATGAGAGTTACCGTAATTACCATCTTCTGACATATAAATACCGTTCATGCCAACACACAACCTGTTGATTACACCTAGGAATCTGCTATCTTTCCAAAAGCGCTGTTTATATCCAACTGTTCTTGTTTACACACTTTTCAAAGATGCCCCTGGAAGAAAAAAAGCAACAGCTTATATATGTTCTTTTGAACAAGATGGTCTCTAAAGCACTGATATAAACTCATAAGCTGCAAAGATCCCCCCCCCCCTCTGTCTTCCATTCACACGATATTAACATACCATTAGCCTCCTAGTATAGGTACACATGCAGTGGACAAATATTTAAAGGTCCCATAGCATGCTACTTTATGGATTCTTTAATATAGATATTAGTGTGCCCCAAACACAGTATTTGAAGACGTTCCCGAAATTCAGCCGTGGTGCAGAATTACAGCCACTATGAGCCAGTCGCACATTGAGCTTTCCCCAAACGCTCTGTTTCAGTGTCTGTAGCTTTAATACAAATGAGGAGGAGAGGGGCGGGTCAAGGAGGAGGGTGGGGGTGTGGCCCTGAGCAGCTTGTGGCCACGGTACCATGCGCTCTGTTTACAGTGGATGTATCGCAATGACGAGGCGCACACAGCCTTTGGCCGTGTTCTGAAAATATTCTAGATCATATCATCATATTATACATGGATATCAATATCATATAATATATATTATCACGGCCAAAAGCTGTGTGAGCCTCCAGACGATATTATGAATTTCAAACGACTGCGTTGTTCTTCCACGTCCACATCAATCTGAAGTAGACTGAACCACGACATGGAGGAGAAAGGCAGCGGTCAGCGCTTAGGCACCACCCGCCTCCTGAGGCAGGCAGCGGGCAGCGCCAAGCAGTTGTCCCTCGGCAGTGGGAAGCGGGGCTCAAGCGGGAGACATTCGATGGCAACAGTCCCTTCCTCCTCCATGTCGTGGTTCATGTAATTCAGGGAGTCGAAGCTAAAGTTCCCTTTCCCCCAATTCCTTCTCAACCATGGATTAGATAACCCCCACTACTCGTTGTGGAAATACCAGAGACGAGAGTCCGACATGTTATGCACCATAACACCAACAGCAGAACGGTTATCCAAATAACAAGGAAGTGTACAACACTTGTGTTACAGTCCAGGAGGTCTTTATCTAATTAATATCGTGTACCACGGCCAAAAGCTGTGTGCGCCTCCAGACGATATTGTGAATCTCAAACGACTGCGTCGGGTTCTTCCACGTCCACATCAATTTGAAGTAGACAGAACCACGACATGGAGGAGAAAAGGATTGTTGACCACGGTTGTCTCCCGCCGGAACCTCTCCTCCGAGGGACCACCGCCTCGGCAGCATGCAGTGCTTAGGCACCACCCGCCTCCTGTAGCAGGCAGCGGGCAGCGCCAAGCGGTTGTCCCTCGGCAGTTGGAAGCGGGGCTCAAGCGGGAGACATTCGATGGCAACAGTCCCTTTCTCCTCCATGTCGTGGTTCATGTACTTCAGGGAGTCAAAGCCAAAGTTCCTTTCCTCCAATTCCTTCTCAACCATGGCTGAGATAACCCCCACTACGAGTCTCGTTGTGGAAATACCAGAGACGAGAGTCCGACGTGTTATGCACCATAAACACCAACAGACAGAACAGCTGTTATCCAAATAACAAAGAAGTGTACACAACCGTGCGTTATATAGCGTGTGTAATCACACACGCACACACACACACACACACACACACACACACACACACACACACACACACACACACACACACACACACACACACACACACACACACACACACACACACACACACACACACACACACACACGGCGCTCGCACGGTCATATCTCATTGGCGGGCCAAATTCTCTGGGCTGACAAGGCAGAGAAAGGGGAGGTGGCATCTCCCCTTATGACGACATACGGGGAAAATTCCAAAACAGCACGTCTGAGCTTAGTTTTTTCAAAGGCGGAGCAGAATGTAGTGCTCGTTTTACACCCAGCAGAATTTCTAGCTGCTGGGGGAGCATAGGTAGAGTAGGGGAACTCATATTAATGTTAGAAAACCTCAGAAAGTGAAATTTTCATGCCATGGGATCTTTAATGACCCCTTTTATTTGTACAGATCGCAGAAATATCACAGGTGTGAAATTTTGAACTTGATTAAATGGAACACATACTTAATGAATGCTAATGAGCTACACCTGTGTCTTCCCCAGAGACCCTTCCGTTAATTACAGCAGTAAAAATATTGGAATAACAAGAACATTCTCTGCTGGTTTTCTCGTTATAAACTACACAACAGCAATTAACAGAGAGAGAGAGAGAGAGAGAGAGAGAGAGAGAGAGAGAGAGAGAGAGAGAGAGAGAGAGAGAGAGAGAGAGAGAGAGAGAGAGAGAGAGAGAGAGAGAGAGAGAGAGAGAGAGAGAGAGAGAGAGAGAGAGAGAGAGAGAGAGGACCTTCTCTTCACATTGTCTTATCAGTGGGATGATTCTCTTCTGACTGTGTCTTCCACCCCCATTATCTTGAATGAAAAGCCATCCAGCCTTCTTCCGTACCCTTTATCCTGATTGGAAACCATCTCCTGCCTTCACCCTTTCAAAGTTCAGTTTTCCTCTTCTTCTTTTTTTCTCCAGTTAGTTGGTAAGCATCTATATATATATATAATATATATATATAATATATATATATATATATAATATAATATATATATATATATATATATATATATAATGTATGTATACGTTGACAAGAAATAATTTGACGTCGTTACCTATTTAACTGCTTCACTTCCACCGAATACTATCTACATCCTCTGCTGAAGTACCCTGTATTTAGGGGAATGAGGAGATTTTATTTCGCTGAAGTTGCTTGTGAACAAAATGAGATCCAAATTTTTCATTCACTTGTTTGAAGAGTTAATACATGATTGCATCTCAAACATACAGCATACAGTGTAACTGAAAACCGACCCAAAATAAACAGAATAATGCCTTATTTATCCTGACAGAACCCCTATGGAATAAGTAAACTTAGGACAACACGATGCGGTTTAAATGTGGTTTCCACTGGGTAAAATCCATTTCATATTTAGGCCCCGTCGTCTCTTCCACCTCTGGCTTTTCAGGGGCGTTTCTTTTGAGCTGTAGAGAATCGGCCCGGTGTGACAACAGACATGCACTCTGCCCTGCTCCTTCTTTGAAACAAGGAGGCACTTAAAGGCAAATGTCGATTTCCTGAATTGTAATCTCCACTTGAAGATATTTATATGTGTGTGTGTGTCTGTGTTTGTGAGTGTGTGTTTACGTGTGGGTGCATGCGCGTATGTGGGCCTGTATGTGTAGCCATGTCTGTGTCCTAGTTTTCTCACCAATTGTCCGCTGTCGAGGTGTCGGCTAACTTAAGATATTAATCCCCATCAGTGATAGAAATAGATGTACCAATTACAAAAAAGCTTTCAGACTAATATCTCACGAATACACATGTATCCAAGGTATAAAAATATGATCAAATGACTAATAGCACGTAAGAAACATGACATTGTCTTGAAGGAAGCAACTTGAGATATTTCAGTCGAGGTCTGTGGTGTGAAAGTCATATGATTAGGTTGTGGTATTTATTGGCAAAATATTAGTGTTGTGGAGGTGTTAGAGGAGGAGGAGCAATATTAAATGTTATATCTAATATGTGTCCTATGCATGATAAGTAGGGCAGGACTATTAGACCTGGGATACAAACAGTTGACTCACTTGGTTACCCTACAGCCTTTCAATGCTTAATGTCAGCTATTGCACAACGTGCACTGCATGAGATTTTTATATTCTAGTGAGACGCTACTCAGTGAACTACCAAATAAGTTATAGCCATAGCTCCAGTCAACACAACGCATATTTAAACAAGCATTAAACATGGTTCTGCAGCCTGGCAAAGTATGGAATAAGACTCCTGAACAATGTACTGATGTTGAACTGATATAAGGAGCAGCGAATAAACCCAGTTTATATTCATCCCTGAACGTCATTATGTTTGACAGTTGCTGCTGCTTAGTAGCACCGTTCAAAGAGGTTATCAAGTCTAGTAGCCCATGGATGACTGCACAAGGGGGAATAATGGGGTTTGAATGTTATAAACCATAAATGTCTTATTGGAAGCATAGGATCTAGCGTCGGTGATCAGTACAAGTTGCCCCGAGGAGAGCTTACAGCAGTCAATTAAAATCGCATGATCTAGCCTGCTGAACACTGCCCCAACCTCTCCACTCCTTCTCTTTATTACAGCATGTGTGCTGCTGATCAAAAATCCTTTCCAGCTGAACTGGCTAATACAGGGTCACGGCTTTTCCATTGGATGTTTGCAGATTTCTTTAAGATCTGTATAACTAGGGGTGTACAGACCCCCCCAGGCATTGATTGGAATAAAGGCCAAGAAATTATATTAAGACTAGGATAGCAAAAAGCTGACCGTCTTCCTCCCCTATGCCCATATGGTTCAACTTGTTGTTGTGAGTGATTAGCGTAAAGGGGGAATTACCAGCACTGGTTTAGAAGAGCACTGAATACGGTTTCTGCACTGCCGCCGTTACAAAGAAGGATAATACAATATAAAGATATAGGAGTTATGCAATATGTTCAGCTAATAAATGCCAGATTTTCATACAAAAGTGACAGTTTAACCTCTAGCTTGAAAAAGCTAGAGGTTAAACAAGATGTTTTCATGTCTTTGTAACTCTCGCTGACGTGTAGACCTGCTTGGGCGCACTCATCTCGCTGCGTGAATAGTGTTTACAGTGAATATAATCATCCAGAACACCTGACTTTAATTAGGGTACTTAATTACTGGTCAGATACTTTAGTCGTGTTGATTTCACAATCAAAAGACTACTTTGAGTTTCATGGTAAAATAAGAAGAATATTGTCATAACTTTGAGTTTGTCTTTGTCATTAATGGAAATGCCCTCTTTGGTGTTGTCTGCCATCATTAAAATTAATTGTCATTGATGAAAGGCTTTTCTCAGGATAAAATAAAGTATGCATAAGAAGAATGATGAGTCAATATTTTGGTTTTATTAATCATATTGTCTTCAGTGTAGATTCTAGGAAAGCGTCCATTCCAGCAAAAAGATGCTCGGTTTGATTCAACTATTGCTTGTTTGTCTGGTATGTTTATTAATTCCAGTTATTTTCTACTTGTTTCTGCCTATATATATTCTGTACATTGCTCCACTGCAGACACATCTCATGTTTCCTGCTAAGCTGAGTGGCTTTTCTGCGCTTAATGTTGCCCCCAGGGACTTTGAATAGGTGAGTTTGTCATTAATGAAAAGGCCTTCTTTAGTGTTGTCTGGCATCATAAAAAGAAAAAGAAAATTGATGAAGACCTTAGGCTTTCTCAGGATTAAATAAAGCAATTGCATAAATATAATGATTGAGCCAATATTTTGGTTTTATTAAGCACATTTGTTGCAGTGTAGCTGTATTTGATTCAATAAGTTCCAATGCAAGGCTTAATATAAAAATAACAACAATTATTCCCCAGCTTCTAAAAGAACAGACAGAACCTTCTAATGTGGGATGATAAAACAATGATCTGTCTTGGTTAACCTTTCTTTATATTCAAACTAGCAGCTGTGCAGTTTTAAAAAGGGAACAGCAAGAGAATTCCATGCATTATTTTCCATAGCTCTTCCTGGAGGATACAAATCTCACCAGCATAAAGGCCATGAGGCCATGCCTGATGATCCACCACAAGAGGAAGCTGCCTGGCCAGCACCTAGCCAGCACTCAGCCACTTGGTGCAAGCACCAAGCCAGAATGCAGGCAGCACCCAGCTAGCAGCCAGCTAGCACCCAGCCAGCATCCAGCCAGCATCCAGCCAGCATCCAGCCAGCATCCAGTTAGCACCCAGCCAGCATCCAGCCAGCATTCAGCCAGCATCCAGCCAGCATTCAGCCAGCATTCAGCCAGCATCCAGCAGCGGAGGCTCAAACTCTGAGGTCCACATGCACCACTAAGCACCTCACCCTATCGCCAAGGGTAAGCCCAGCCGCAAGCAGAGGAGGAGGAGGAGGAGGAGGAGGAGGAGGAGGAGGAGGAGGAGGAGGAGGAGGAGGAGGAGGAGGAGGAGGAGGAGGAGGAGGAGGGAGGAGGGAGGAGGAGAGTGGGGATGGCTAAGACCAGGAGGTAGGAATGGTTGAATGGTTGCTAGTCACTTTGGATAAAAGTGTCTGCTAAATGCCCTAAATGTAAATTTAAACATGTTGAGATGACTAGCACCCCCCCTGTGATCCTCCATAACTTCCACCATCCCCAACACAGCCATCCAGGATAGAGACCACTGGTCACACAGGGCCCCGGCCCCCCGGCTTTGAGCAGTGACGCCGTCCATCCCACATTTTGAAGTCAAATCACTGCATGACATGTTAAAGCGTTCTCCAAATCTACCTATCACACACACGTCTCGTCTGGGTGAGCAAACTCCAACAGTCCCTCGGTTGATCTGTGAGAGATTAAAAAGATTATAAAGTGTTCAACTGTACCGGAGCCTGGCTGGAATCTGCATTGTTCAAATATTGGCCTGGCATAAGCTTTAACCCCCAACGGCTGAGCATATTCATTCTGAGGCCCTGTCTCATAAGGTATATACTAGACTGGAAGCAATCCGAAAGATAAGTTTACTTTAACAAAATATGTGTACTTAAATATGAAGTGCAGTTAAATATTAATTGCATTTAATTTGAAGTATAGGCCCCTTCGTTTTTAAGTACACTTAAAGAGAATCGTATCCAACTTGGTAAGTTAACCACACTTTATGCTTTCATGACTTTTCGTTTGATTACTATCCTACTTCATACATTTTGTATTGATTACTGTTGTTTACCATTCTAGGAGAGTATAATACTACACTGCATACTACTTCTTTATTTTTCTTGAAGACAGTTCCAGCAAATAAACATGTTAAGAGGAGAAACAGGGTGTTCTCCAAGCAGAGACACACCGAGACGCTTCATTGGCTGTGGGTCCAAGCCTGACAGTGTCTTGCATTTGTAGAAAATGTATTTATTTTATTTTATTTTATTTTATTTTATAGATAGGAGGAGCCAGGTAACAGTCAATTCCAGCAGAAAGGTGCTATGTTTGATTCACCTATTACTTGTTTGACTGGTATGTTTATTGGTTCCAGTTTTCTTCTCCCTATTTATTCTGCACATTGTGTCCCCTGCAGATTCCTCTCATGTTTCCTGCTAAACTGAGTGGCTCTACTGAGATTAATGTTACCCTCAGGGACTTTAGGTGAGTTTGAAGGTATGGTGGCTTTAGGCTATATCAACCATGGCAAGTTGTTCTTGGTTGTGCTTTTTTGTTTCCACTCATCACATATCTCTCGCTCTGTCTCTCTCTTGTTTTATGTCCAAGCTATTTTTTAAGCAAAGCTGGAAGCCTTAATGTGCGCAGATAAAGTTTCAGAATTGTTTATGTTGGAGCATTTGTCGGTTGTAACGCCACTCTGGAAGTGCGTTTCAAATGTCCTAGAAAGAGTTGAATTAGGGTACTTTTCTTGCCCATACTGCCAATACACTGTGGGTTGTAAGTGTTATTTAGTCCTACTACACTTATGTACATCAAGCCCACCACCATGTTTTTTTTAATTTATTTGTAATTATGATTATTTTTCGGCACTCTAACACCCTGACACAAGAATGTGTATTTGTGTGTGTCTGTGTGTGTGTGTGCATGTCTGTGTGTGTGTTAGTAAGCATGCACGTGTGTGTGCGCGTGTCACTTTGGTTTGTTGCAGCAGTGACTACTAAAAAGCCATTTGCTTTGATAACTTTGCATCACTGTCGATTGAGCTATTCAGCCTGATTTCCAAAAAGTGAAAAGTGAATTTCTCCTTTAGAGGATCTAAAAGGAGGAAGCGGGATATTGGAAGCAAAGATGTTGGGAAGGCTTGTGTGCGATGGGATTAGAATGTCAAAAATGACCTACCATCAGTATAAAAATACTTGAAAAGAAATATATAAATTTTGAATTACAAAGGCTTTCATGATGTTCAAGGCCTGAATGCGTTTCAATTTCAGATTCCAACTTGTACTGCTTTATAAAATGTGGAGAATGCTCTACAAAATTTTACGAATAACCTTTCTCTTTTAGAAAGGGTTGATACTATGAAAAACTATTACATTTCTTTCTTGGCCAACATTGGTATGAGCAGCATACATAATACTATATACTATCAATGCATGTTTATCTTATTTCATCTATTTGTCATTTTATTTGGAAAAGTTTTGCCTTATACCAACAGCTATTTGTAATGTGGAAGAATAGTCACAATAGCTTTTGTATATAGCAATACAATAGCTCTACATTGAATATTTATAAATGCATATACTGTATATATACATATATATATATATATATATATATATATATATATAATATATATATATATATATATATATATATATATATATATATACACATAGTAGTATTTCTGTTGGTCTGCCAGTCATTGACTGTATTCCTCTTAACACAGGGAGATATTTTCACCTGCATCAGCTAAACGTCCCATGATAGATTGATGCTGACATCTATTAAATAAGGAATCATGTTTCTGAAGATCGGTTAGAAAACAAACATGTCCTACAGAACCAGTTTTTTTTATATTAAAACAATTGATCAAATTATTTATTACACACTGAAAGGCGCTATCAGAGGAATATTTGATACACACAAAAGCAAAGCTTGCACCGTGCGCTATCCTCCGGTGGGTATGGAGAAGACTGGATCTTTGTGCTGGGATAACCTTGTGGCACATTAGTACAGTTCATTTACAATGTGTACATCATTTGAAATCATATGGGGCATGATGTATTCATCAAGGCATGAAGCTGGAAAAAATAATGTATTATTTTATGTAAAGTCCTTCAGTTAATTTTAACAATGTTCGGATTTGTATATCTAGAAAGCAATTTATGTATCCCATCCTTTGCTATTGTCTGAGGGTATTGTGTTGTTTCTAACTTATTGACTTCTAACTTACAGTTGAATTCACAAATTCAAGTTTTCAAAGTATTTCAAGGAATAATGAATAATGATTAATAATTAAATAATAATCAATAGATAATAACATGAATCCTTGTTCATTATGTATTGCTTCTTAATTCATTCTGTATTCCTTGCTTAGAATAAATCTAAAGTTGTATTCATTGATATCATGCATTGCATTATAAATCAAAACTTTTGTAGGACCAATAAGCAATGCAAATTATTATTTTTTGAAGTGCCCTTTTCAGACCATAACTACTTTACTGTATGGAATGCTACTATCACAGTGGCGCGTCATAGCGTTTCATTTCCAGTCGAGGGCAGCAATATGCACGCAGCCAGCTCCACTGCTGGGGAGAAGAAGGAGGCGACAGCAAAGGAAAACGAAGAAGAAGAATAACAAGAGCAGGAAGAAGAACATTGGCAACAACCTAACAACTTCCAACCTTACTACAGCTCGGCTGCCTGTAAACGTATTACGGTCATTAGTCAACATGCCTTTGGATGTTCATTGTGTCCGTGTGTTGTTTGTTGTGGACACTGCCATCGCCACAGACGCATGCAAATGAATTTAGAATGGCTATCTTTAACGAGCCGAGCTAGCTGTGCTAGCTAGCAGCTATAATCACTAGGCTTTGTCGTGGCAACGGAGGTAACTAGCTGGTTATTGGAGTGAGTTATTGTTATCAAACGTTAAGCAAGCAAGTGTGAATATGGCTATTGTCTCTGGATCCTGTGTTCGAGTCAACGGGTCCCGAAGTGGGCCCTCTGTGTCAGCCTCGCCCGCTGGGACGGTGGGACAGTCCCAGCCCATGATAGCGGTGTGGGAATGGCAGGATGATCTGGGCCACTGGCGGCCGTACAGCGGCCAGGTGAGCGGACACATCGAGCGGAGTCTGACCCCCAGACAGGGCCCGAGCGGAGGGGGCCCCAGCCCCACCAGCATCTGTCTCGGACAGTCAGACCCTACACTGTCACCCTATCTCATAGACGTACCCAGCTTGAAGCAATTTCGGCAAGACACAGGTAAGACGGCCGGTGGCAGATGCTCATTTGCATACTGTGTTTGCATGTTCAATCCCTTAGTGCCTCGCAGAGGTCCAGTAAGTAGCTAACAGGCCTTATGTGGGAAGTGGTATAGCTGGGGGTTAATCTTACCAAGTAAGGTGATCGGTGATCAGTCAACGTTATCTATTCAAACATCGACCTTGGGGTCCTTATGGACAGTCTATTACCACTGTCTTTTTGTTGTTGGGGATATTAACAACTTAGTGTAGCGTTAAATCCATTTGAATTATTTAGCTGGTTAGATTAATTATGTTTGTTATGTCTTTGTTGTTTTTGTTTGTTCTGTCTCACATTGTGCTGTGTTTTCTTTTGTAACTTATTTTCATAATTTATCTATGAATGTGAAGCACTTTGTTACTGTGTATTTAATAAAATTCTTCATAAATAAATCTTTATTATTTTACTTAGTTACCCACTGTATCATAACCTAGACATTTGTTTGTTGGCTGATTAGCATGACTGTGCTCAATACAGGAGTCAACAGGTCATGGAGGTCTAATAATAGAGCCGACAATGTCATGTGTGAATGTTGCATCTGTGATCCTAAAGACATTTAGAATTTTATGGACAACCATAAATTATTCACGGAAACGTTGTGTCATTGACTTTAACTAGATGTCAACAATCATGCATATGCATATGTTTATAATTTCCTAGACTTTCATGAGCAGGCCCTAGTCAAGGGTCAATATGGTATAACAGAATTAATTGATCCCTGGGGAAATTGGGTCACATTACAGCTTGGTTTTAAAAATACCAAACACCATGGTTTCACTATCTATTTTAATATGTCAAGCTAGTCAAAGGTCACAGGAAATGACAATGTTCCCAGGTTGTTAAAACCCTAACCCTAACACTGAGTCACCATTGTATTCACATTTTTGTGTTTGATTATGTTACAAATAATTAGTTCAGCAACCAAACCGTAAGACTCACTTTTCCGTGTAAATTGTTAAATTGATATCCCTTGATCCTGTTTGATAACTTGTTTTATGAGGCATGTACTGCTGTGAGACATCTGTGCAGGTCATTGGTTGATACCCATGCATAACTAAGTAAACACTTATCCATAAAACCCTCCTATGAAACATGCCTGAGTTTCTGTTTATAAGGAAGAAAAAACCACAAATCACCAGGCTTGTATTGTGTTTCCTCCAGGAAAAACCCGCTCTGTGCGGCGCTCCCTGTTCCCCCAGTCCTCCGGGCTGGGCAGCGGCGTCTACTGGGAGTGGGCCAACGACGAGGGCGGCTGGACGCCGTACGAGACGCGCACCTCCATCCTGCTGGAGCACAGCTACCAGGCACGGCAGGGCACGGCCGACCTCGGCCTGCACGGCTACAACTACATCGTGGACCTCACGTCGCTGGCCCAGGTCAACAAGGCCAGCGGCTTCCGGCGGCAGGTGCGGCGCCAGTGCAACCTGCCGTACCCGCTGGCCTCCGCCGGACACGCGGCTGGCCCCTCGGGGCCCGCCTGCTCCTGCCACCAGTGCTTGAGCCACAGCAGCACGGGGCCGATGCCGAGCCGCTCCCGCCACTCCCTGTCCTCCAACCAGCTCAACCGGCCCAGCCTCCAGGGGCCCGGGAGGGCCGTGGCGGCGCACCCGGCCTCCGTCTACTCCCCCTACCCGAGGAGACCCCTCTCCGTCGGGGGCTTGTCCTGGGGCAGCCCCTGGCCTCCGCCATCCACCGGCGCACAGGCCTCTGGGCCGATGCAAAGCAACTCCGGAAGTGCAAATGGATTGAGGTAGGGTGTCGCACTCCTGGTCACCCCGTTGTGTTGTTTCAGCGTTGTGTTGTCGAGTGAATGCTTTTAATGTTTGGCTGTGAGAGGAACTCTTGTTGAAACCTGAGTGGGCATTTGCACATTGAGCCCAATCTTTCCACAAGTGAGTACTGGAGAGCTCTGCTGAAATGCATGTTAAATTAAATGAGTGCAGTCTGTACTAGATACAAACTGGATACCAGATAGTTGCTCCGGTAAGGGGGACTATATTTCCTCATTTGCCTGCGTTTTACCGTCTCATGTCAGGAATTGAGTTGTGCAGAAATATGAAACATTTCTTGTGAGTCAAGTTTCCTCGTGATGAAATATCGTCTGGATGTTTCCCCAGCGCAAACAGTGCATTTTATGTTCGGTTGTAACTTGCTTCAGAACAAGCCATCGAATGTGTGTTGCAACAAGTTCTTCTCAGAGTGTGTAGCTCAACTAATCAGAGCCAGGCACAGGGCCTTTTGGAACAATAACAAGGAAGAGGATGTCCAAGATTGGATTTCAGTTCATGACTTGAAAGTCATTAAAGTCCCATCAGTTAATGTTGAGGACCAAAAAAGTGCTTTTTAGCAAAAAGTCAACAACCAATCTTCTCATCGTCAAAGATTTCCTTTTTTATAAAGTTGAAAGTAATGTGTGTGTGTGTGTGGTGTGTACAATACACAATACACCAGCACATCACATGCTAGGGCTACCAGTCCCCCTGCAACACAGGGGGATATTAAGCATGAACAATTAAACAGAACATCTGTTGTGATTTGCAGCAGCGCTGTGAACATTCCCTTTGCTGTGCTTAGCTTGCTTCATGTCGTAGACGGGCATATTATTCATCCCTGCTCGCTCTCGGTGCATCATAATGCCTGCGATGTGAACTTAAAACATGTCTATTTAGAGAGTGGGCAGGCTAGCACTCATCAAAAGCTTAATTTCGATGCTAAAAGCATCCTCTGCTTATGCTTGGAGCAGCTGTGTAGTGAGGTAAAAAGGACATGCCTTTCACATTTGGGCTCTCATCGTATTGTCTGGTGCTTTTCCTGTTTCCTTCAGAAGTGTCTGTGCTATCTGGGAAATGTTGCAATTGTATTGCTGGGCTCTTTGATGGATGTCTGATTGTATCACCGTTCGGGTTTCTAAACGCAAACATCTTTTGTTGTGTTGTGATTGCAAAAATAGAAAATACACTGCATAGCAATGTATAGAATGTGAGCAGAGCATTTTTTTTTATCATCAAGCAGGCATTGCTTTGTCCTTCAGTGCACGTCTTTGTCTGTGTCTCTCTCTCTTTTCTCTCTCCCTCTGTCTCCTCTGTCTGTCACTCTCTATCGTGGGCGAAGAAACAAGCTGTTTAAAGTGATCTTGTGTTCTTTGTAATTTTCCACACATCAATGAATTGCTGTTGGCTGATCGTTGCCCTTAAGAATGAACCCGGGGTTCTGGACTGTGTACGAGATAGCAGATGCTGCATCTGTTGCACATTTCAAATTTAGCACCACCACGCTTTCATGAAACGGCTAACATAGCAGTAAGCCTGTCTGCGGCTATGTAATCAAAGGTTTATGGGGATTGCTTTCTGCTTAACGTGACAACTTCAATGGGGAAGGAGACACCTGGAGTGCTTGAACTGTTGGCAGCTGATCGATCTGGACGATTCCCCGAGGGCGGGCATAGCCTTAATGGTTCATGGGACACAGCTAGTGGGGAAAGGAGCGGTCTGTCACCGCAGAAGAGCCGCCAGGTGTGATGTATCAAACATGGGTCGAACTCGGGGATTGCTTTGATTTGTTATTCATGGTAAAGTGTTTGTATCGCCAGGTTGTTTTTTTGTTCTTTCAACCGATTTTTAGAGCAAAAGAAAAAGAAGATAATACCGCTTGTCGAATTAATTACACAGGGCGACTAAGCGCTTTGCATCGTTAAGGGGTCTCGTGGTGTCACGGGGATGAGGCCGTGAGCGTAAGAACGACGGAGGTATGGGGAATGAACAGACGACCGACAAGACAGCGGCGCTTTCATTTAAACATTTAAAACGGTTGTCGAGTTAAGCCACCGAAGCTGATGCCCGCTTCAAACTCTGAGGCCTTACCGTGCGACTTATAAGGGGTTGTTTTCTTTGTGCATCTGATGATTTGAGTTATTTCCTCCCTTTTTTTCTTCCCTTTCCTGCAGTGTCCCTGCAATCCCTGTCCAGCTGAGCGGATCCACCAGCATGACCTCCGCCCTGGCAGGTAAAGAGGTCGCGGGCCATCCGTCCAAATCCTGCTTCCCCTATTCCGTCCCGCAGGGCCCACTGTCAGCACCCCCCCCCCCCCCATTTGGCTAGCATACAGCTTCATGATCTGGGTGTATGCTTTGCTGGGGGCCAACTCTTAATAATCAGTCAGCCTGCATAGGAGTAGCGTTTGGCCCCCGAACAGACGCCATGTACGGGTTGCCATCAAATGTTAGCTATGAAGGCAAAGTTACATTAAGTTAAGTTTCTGGTCATTTGGAAGATTTGTGTGTCTTGTTGGAGATGCCAATAACAAACCAGTTCAGGTGGTTCTACTGCCTGGGCTACCCTTGCAGTTGATGCATACTGCTGAACAATAACAAGGGGTTTGTCTGCATTCAGCACTTTTTAAAACGCTATCGCCTGTACGTACATATGGAGCTTGCCCGCCCAGACTCAAATAGCTAGCTTCACAGATGAATGTTTGTTTGTTTGTTTCCTAAGCAGCTTTAGTATTAATTTTTTCACGGAGGGGGTGGTGGATTCTTGGTTTACCAGACAAATAGGATATGTTTAAAGGATTCCCAATGAACTGCTAGCAGTGGGTAAGCGCTTACTTTTTATTGTCACTGCACTTAAATGGATTCATCGAACAAAGCCATTGTTATTTCTTTCGGAATCCATAACTAATATCACATTGAGCTTAAATCCGCCTGGTGTAATTTGTTTAGACGTGAAACAATATGGTATAACAAATATATAGTCAACGCTGATTTAATTGTCACAGGCTTTTGCCCCGACTATTATTACTATTGAATGGTGACCCCGTCTTTGGCTTTATCAGGCTCGCACAATGAAGTACAAGAGTACAAAAGCTAATGTTGTGACAGCAGCGTATTTTTAACGTGTGACACAGGACTTGTTAAGTGCTCCATCGTCTATTACAGGAGCAAGCGCTTGCTATAATGGTACAAGTGACAACAGAACTTCCCCTGAGGGGGAAATTGAACATCTCCCACGTGGAATTCAGTTCTGTTGACCTTTTTATTCTCAAAGAACAAAGCCGCTGCGACTCGTTCCTGTTTTTTTTCCCTCCTTAATGCCGACATCCCCAGTGAAAGGAGCGCAAGCAGTCAGCAGACAGTGTTACTTCCTGCGCACGAGTCCCAGTCTGTCTAGCCAACGGCAGATGGATGTGTTCCTTCTGTGCCGTCGACTTCCATTGTTGTCTATGCCATAGTGTTCCGGGACTCTTTTCTCCCCCTTTTCTCCCTGCTAAATAGCTGTAGAGACCCAGTGATGCAGGGCTTGTTGTTTTTTTTTCCCCTCTGCATTGCTGGATGACTCAATTGCAAGGATGTCTCTTGTATTTGGTTTTTTGGACAGCAATGGAAGTCTCGGGACACCATAGTTTGGAGTGGTCCACAATAACAAAGAAAATGTACAGTGTGTTTTTTGGGCTTTGAAGATATTGACTGACTGAAGTTCACATTATTAATTTATCAAGTGCATGAAATGTTTATTCAGAAAAGTTTTAGTTTATATTGTATTTAATCCTCAATTTATTTAGTCTGACCAAATAAATAGTTAATTAAAGTCATTAAAAGGAAAATGAAGATGACGTGTGAGATGGAATGACGTCTCATCTCAGAGGGAACATCAGACAACCCGTCTCGCGCATACAGTCCCCCCCCCCCCCCCCCACGCTACCGCTCTCCTCCAAAAGACTCCTACATATCTCATACCTTTTGATTTCTTCCTCCTCCTTTGCATACCTCCACTGGCTCCTCCACACCCTTCCCTTTCCTTCCCCTCTATCCTGCACCCTAAAACCCTCCTACCCCACCCCCCCCCCCCCTCCCCTAACAACACCGACCCCCCCCTCCTCCCTAACCCACTGCCCACTCATCATCACCCCTCACCCTGCTCCACTCCAGGCATGGCCTCCATTTTGATGTCCGCAGTGGGCCTGGGCGTGCACTTCACCGGCGCCCCCCTCCATCACCAACAGCAGCCGCCGCGCCGCCGCAGCAGCCGCAGCAGCAGCAGCAGCGCCGCCGCCGCAGCAGCCGCAGCAGCAGCAGCAGCTACAGCCGCAGCCACCCGCGCTCCTTCCTCTTCCTTCGCCCCTCCTGCCCCCAGGCGGCAGCAGCAGCACCGCCAGCACCACCAGCAGCAGCAGGCCTAGCAAGGCCCACAGCACCAGTGGTGGCGGCAGCGGTGGTGGTGGTGGTGGCGGCGGCGGTGGTGGTGGTGGTAGCGGCGGCACCACCACCAGCAGCAGCAGCAGTTCAGTTAGGAGAGCAAAGAGGCAGCACAGGAGAGGTAGCTACTGACAGCCACCAACACCCCAACCCTCTTCTTCTCCCCCCCGCACCCTCCCTCCCTCCCCCCCCGCACCCTCCCATTACCACCGCAGATCCGACCGCCTGCCCGTCTGTCCGCCTGCGCTCTCTGCCACCCACCGCCATTTGCCTTATGGGGGGCCGTCCATCATCACCATCACCATCACCATTGCTACAATTTACATCCGTCTGCTTTTGCCCCACTTTGAGTTCTGCCGCAGCAGGGCATTGCCGCATTGAGAGCAGGCCGTCCAGCAGTCCAGGAAACATGTTCCAGCATTTATGTCTTTTCTAGCGGAGCGGGGAAGGGTTGGAGGGGTTGTTTGGGTTTATCGGTGATTGGCCGTGGTCCTCTGACCACGGCCCATAGGGTTTCCGTCTCTTTTTTCTTTGTATTAATGCAGTCTATAAGTTTTCATTGTCCAGGCTAATAGGATGGGCTATAATTGTCTCCCACTCAAGTCCTTCACAGAGAATCGCCAAATTAACACAAACACAACACCATTGGAGAATGTGAGAGTAGTAGCAGAAATTATTTTTCTAGGATGGTAATTTCCTGTCTCGATTAAAAACTGATAATATGACTCACTTTATAAAATGCGGGGGAAATTTGTTTAAATATAAGTTTCGGTACACGTCTTAACGTTTAAGTAATTTATCAATCGTGATTGGATGAATTTGTCTTTCCTTGTCTCCGCATATTTATAAGCACAAATTATTATTTTTTCAATCTCCTTTTTAGGAATATTTGCATGTTTCCTAAGATTTGTATAAATAATTCATCGGGCTCCCCAAGTGTGCATGCTGTGTGTAAACAAGTCATTAAACTAGTCGGGATCAAATCACTGGATGTTAAAGTCGATTCACACTTGCTTTAGTGTAAGGAGAGAGAGACTGACGGAAGAAGAGCGAGAGAATCAACCTAAGATATGCAGCACTAGGGGGCGACCTGACGATGGCATGTCTGGAACCCCTTCGCTCCTGTAACCATCGCTGGCACTAGCAGTAGTTCTCCCAGCATGTGGTAGACTCGGCGCCTTCCCTGCATGTTTCATTTCTGCTTGGAGGCCCCTACTCGGTTCCACTGTGCAATTTGCAAATCAGCCCTGGATTCTTCTACTCGCAACACTTGACCATCCACATGCTGTTTCTCCCGTAAACAGAGTAGGCCTGAAAAGAGATTGTTTATTTTCGTTCTGTCCCGTCAATCCCTACGTGAAGGAAAATCCCTTCACTAATCCACCTCACCTCATCCCATCCCATCTCGGCAGAGTCTCTCATAAAACCCTTTTGGTTTGTTTTGGTGTTTTTCCACCCTACGGATGTCTCACTGAACACCACCTTTACTTGGGGGGGGGGGGGGGGGGGGGGGTGAGGTGTGTGTGTTGATGATCCAGCCTATTCTGTTCCCTGTTGATTCTGTCTGCTTTACCCTCCACTCCTGTGTTCCTCCATCAGCCTCCAGACCAGAAGACGTCATCCAACGATACATGGAGCACCTACCCCTGGCCCCCGACGAGGTAGACCTCTTCACCTCAAGTTTTCAAAAGAATCGATCGCTCTCTATATACTCTCTATATACAGTTTTCATATGTCTACTTCCAGCATTGGATTCGAGTTTGCATTTCCTTGAGAAAACGAAAAGGGCCTGTTTTTTTGAATTAACAAGATAATTATCTTAGAACTCTGAGAAAGCTTTCCAAGAAAAGAAAAAAAAATCTCCTGTTTCTGAACCTTGAGAAAAGTATTCATGGTCAAAAGAAATTGGCTGTTTTTCCGAATAACGAGATTCCTGAATGGAATGAGTTAAAGACCCGAATATCTCCCAATGCTTCAAACACCAATCAAACTAAAACTGGATTAAACCAAACAGGCAGGATATGTTTGCCTCCAAGCTTCCATTTCTGTTTGAAATCAAGCTCTCAATTGAATGACGGCTGCTCTCGGGTTTTTTAAGATATCTCATGAATTCAGAAAAAAGGCATGTGTTTTTTTTCGTGAAGAATTCTTTCTGAATTGTGAGATGATGATGTGTTTGATTACGAAGAAAAGCAGCAGACGCGTTCTTTTCCGATTATAAACTTTTCTCTGACTACTGAGATAATTTCTTCCGAAAGACGGGTCAAACATTTCTGAAGCGCACGTATTGCGCCCCAGTAGGATTCTATTCACGCTCTTCTACCTGATGTGTTTATTCGGAAAAAGAACGGGGCTCTGGGGTCGAGATGGGAAAACGTGACCTGACCAGTCTGTAACAAAATAACACCCCCTACCTTCCCCACCCCCATTCCAACTCCCATTCCCATGCAGGACTGCATTATCTGCATGGACCATCTGTCCAGCCCCTCCAGCTATGAGGCGGTGTCATCAGAGAGCGGCGGCCCGTGCATCCTGCCCGAGACCGTGGGCAAGTTCATCAAGTGCGGACACGCCCTGCACATGCTCTGCATGCTGGCCATGTACAACAATGGAACCAAGGTGTGGACGCAGCCGCCGCTTGTAGTGGTTTGTTTGATGGCTTGACGTTGCATGGATTATTGATAGTATGCTCACATTGGGTAGACTTTAATCTCACCAATCAGACTTTTAGTTGAATTATGTAAATTCCGCTGGGAGTTGATCTAAAATCCAGGGTGAGCAAGGCATATTTGTTTTTATTTGTTTCATATCTGTTTCAACCAATCGGATTGCTTCAGGCATAGATCCGTTATCGTCTTATTCTGTCTGAACACCGAGCTTCTTAGGCAAAGGGTCTGTAGGGTTTTAAATCGACACCTTGTTGTCTTGCCACTGTAGAAATTCACTCAATTAAATCCCCTCCTGAAAGCTTCTTCCTGTCACTCAAATGAGTTTCTCTTTCTCGGTAGAATACCTCAGAAACACAACAGAGAAGCCAGCTGTAACTCCGCCCCTTTAGGTTTTGCTATCCTGGCCATGCTCTGTGCCGTCTCCCCCTGCTGATCTTGTAGAATTTTTTAATCTCACCCCCAGATCGAGGCCAGGGAGGAACATTTGTGTTCCCTGTTCACTTCTCTCGATGTCACTCTTTGTTTTGGTCCTTTTTGAAGGAGTTCTCGAATTTAATTTCATTTTATGGACGGTGGTTTGTCCTTATTTAGTTAGAGTCGATTTTTAATTTTATTAAAAAAAACATTACCCGGTGAAAGTGGCTTCAAAGTATTTCCCGATCCAATGTTGAGCCCACAGTCAATGCTCAGAACCTGTGCCAGCGTGCTCCAAACTTGCCAGTTGGTGCTCCCAGAACCATGTCAAAGGATTACCCCAACAAAATATAAACAAGTTTCAGGCATGCCAGCTGTGCATGGCTTCAGACCAGACCTTCCTCCTTCTCTCTGTCTCTACCTTCCTCTCTGTCCGTCTCAATCTCTCTGGCTCTCTCGCTCTGTATGTCTCTCGCTCTCTGTTTCTCTCTCTCTCGTTCTGTCTCAGCAGGTTGAAGTGGTCAAGGGTTTCAATATTATTTATTTATTTCCTTTTCTCTCAGCTAAAGTTCCCCTTTGAGAATTACTTCAATATTTACTAAATTAATAATATAACACTTATTGGTTCCTTTATTTAATCATCTTACTCCCATTGAGATAAAATATTGTTATTTATATATAAATACCTACCGGTATTTATTTATTTTTCCAAGATGGCAGCCAACTTGCCTTCCATCTGGTTGCATGGTATTTATTTCCCCTGCCTCATGTTTGGCCCCGTAGGACGGCAGCCTCCAGTGTCCCTCGTGTAAGACGATTTACGGCGAGAAGACGGGCACTCAGCCCAAGGGCAAGATGGAGATTTACAGCATCGGCCAGTCCCTGCCAGGCCACCCCGACTGCGGCACCATCCAGATCATCTACAGCATTCTGCCGGGCCTCCAGGTGCCTCCAAGCTTTCCCTACTCCCCCTGTATTATCTCTTGTATCGGCGCCCAGAGTATTATGGGTAACGGAGAGCCCAACCCTATCACTACTTGTTGCTTGGTTTGCATTGGGTAAACCATCACACATGTCAATGGTTGGATAAACATTGATATGGTGATCTGTATCAATGGATATGGATATGATTTCCCACGTGCCCTGAGTTAAACACACTCTAGGAATGTGTTTCACGTAGAGGATGTCATTTCAAACCAATCTACTGTGTTTCCCATAAAAAAGAGCAACTGTGAATTTGTCAATTTGTTGCCGTTGAAATGGTCGTTTAGAGAATGCAATGTGTAAGGCAATAGAAGGACTTGTTAAATCCACATTGCTCTTTCGAGGTTAGAAGGCCATCGATGCTCACATCACCACATAGTGTGAGGTGAACAGGTTTATAATGCATGTCACTTGAATATGCAACATTTAAAAAAAAACAAAATATTTTTGACTAGTGATATATATACACTGGCTTTTTCACATTCGAAAAGAGGCAACTGGTTCAGTTGTAAAGTAAGCAGCCATCTCTTTGGCTGTAATTGCCTTCCGACGTTACTCTTAATGCATATCCCCTTCATACCAGCAAAAGTATCCTTTTAATGTAGTCTATAATTGAATGGCTAAATATGATCTCTTCACGGACCTCATAATGATGCCTATTCCTATGTGTTTGGCAAACCCTAATAGCCAGGTTTTGCCTTTCCATTAATCTCTGTAATCTCTGCGGTAATGTAGTCAATATGTATGGATTAATGCATTAGAGAAGCGTTTTTCCGAGCATATGGATGCCGACACCTCACAGATGCGCTTTTGTGTCGCGAAAACAACAAAAACTGAACATGCACGCCGTGTGTGTGTGTGTGTGTGTGTGTGTGTGTGTGTGTGTGTGTGTGTGTGTGGTGTGAGCTGCTGTGTGTGCTGTGCGTGTGTGTGTGTGAGTGTGATGTGTGTGTGTGTGTGTGAGCGGACCGGATGTGGCTCCGCGTGGTGCCAGCTGGTGTGCATGGTGTAATTAGCTGAGACAGGCCTCAGAGCTACTCGGTCTTCCATCGCTCCCAAGAAATGCAGCTAATGCATGTCTCCCCCCAACCCCAGGGGCCAGGAGCACCCCAACCCTGGACCAGCCGGAACACTGAGGGCCGCACCTCGGTCCCGCCGCTACACCTGCAGGGGCTTCCCGCGCTTCTGCTTCCTCCGGCAACACCCAGGGTCGCAAGGTAAAAACAGTCCGGGCTGTGTGTGTTTTAAGGTGGTGTCCAGCAGCAGTTTGACCCGTTGCCTAGTTTAGTACACCGTGGTTTTCAGACTGTGGATCAGGGGATAGCCCCCCTTACAATTATAAAATGTTTATTAGACAATATTTATGGGTAAAATGATGACCATGATATTGATTTACATTTAAGGCATTTAGCAGACACTCTTATCCAAAGCGACTCATCTCTTCTGAGGATCATCATCTCTATTCGGACATGAGGATGACAACTTCTTTGCCTATTTCATCCATCATAGCATGGAAATGTCAGTGGAGCTTCTCTGGTTGTAGCGTTTTCTGAAAGCCCAGATTTCTCTATGAGATTTCCTGCATGAGGCTTGATCCTCAGTGAATACCGTTGTCACCAAAGAGCCACATATGGAATAGGCCTCTTGCTGAAGGATGCTCCCAGGTAGACTGAAGCTGGGGGACGCTGGTTAATGTTTGCAGATGGTTTAGTGAGGTCTGTGTTCCAGCGTGGGTATATATTGTCTAGGTTGCATATCGGCTAGGGCTGGGCAATTAATCGATTTTTGATCGCGATTTCGATTTTGGCGTCAAACGATCAAAAAATTCACATAATTCACATAGTTTTTCGTTTTTAAAAAAATATATATATATATGTTTTTTTATGTTTTAGGGAAAGAGCTGGATACATATCTGTATATTATTTTGGATTGGAACATTTTCCTTTTGACCATTTTGTGTATTATTTTAAGGCAAAAGTCAAAGTTCTGTTTACAAAGTTTTTTCTGGGAGAGACGTGCTAATACATGGTTTTCAAACTACAAGAATATCGTCTGATCTATCATGCATTCAATATTGACCAAAAATTAGTCGTGATCTCGTGATTCTCACGAGGGCAGCGCCTAATATCGGCTCACGATCAATTATCTTATATTATACCTCTTCACAAGACGGTATCACGTCTATAATCAGGGAGATTACCGATGGAATCGCTGTACAGGTATTCATCTTCATTATCTTTGAGTGCGAGAGTTTCACTTCCCTCAAGGGCACAGTTTTAAGTGCAGTTGTTGTTAAAAGAAAATACCTTTCTTACTTCTTGATCGTACTTTTATTTTCTGCTGCGGGTCGATCGCATCAGTCTCCCTCGTGTCAACTCAGGAGTTGCACCAACGTGCGCAACACACCCACAACACACATACACACACACAATGCGAAAACGTCTTTGCCCAATTTAAATGTACAGCAATATATCAATAAAACCTTGGGAGGGGGTGGGGGAGTGGGATTGGAATTGCTGTTGAGTTGTTCACGCCTTGCAGAAAGGCGTAACTAAGGTATGAATCTGCAATTACCTCTCGCCGTCTCTGCCGCTGCTGCAAACAGCCCTGACTACAGCTATCCGTTAGAGCCTGTTGTAACTTATGGTAATTATCATCACAATCGGGTAAATAACCCTCTTTTTAATTTTGTTAGAACTACAAGAAACCAGTTTACGCTGTCTGAAAGGGTTATATTGTTTTCCCTGCACACATGCTACATTCATTTTTCCATCTCAATTACATTTTATTTGTATAGCCCTTAATCACGGCCGCAGTCTCAAAGGGCTTAACAGCCCATACATTAATGACACTCCTTGACCCTAGCCCCCCAGAGGGCAAGGAAGAACCCCCACTTAGAAGAGCAAGGAGACCTTAAGGGGTCGAAATCCTCCCCTCCTGAGGATGGGTTAGGAGGTGCAATGGCTGCCAGAATTGAAATGCATGTTATGGCAAAGCAAACATTTTTATTCATAAAAAAAATCGATGGTGATGAGGTGCTGGCCAGTGAGAGCAGGCTTTTTACAGTCAGGGGGCCAGCATTCAGTCAATCACTGCAACAGACCATACCATCCAGTCAGTCATCGCAATAGAACCCGACATCCAGTCAAAGTCAACCGCATTAGACCAGACATCCAAGCCACAGTCACTGCAGCAAACCACACATCCAGTCACAGCAAAGTCAAAATATGTACGTATATGTATAGAAACAAATATAGGAATCTAAATTGCATTTGTCTCTGACTCATAGTGCAATAAGTAGAAAAATGATAAAATTATGTAAAATGAAATTATATAAGTAATATTTCAAATAAATAAATTTTAAATTGTGCGAAATATTTCTGAATAGTTCAAAGGTAGGCAAACAAAACTGTTAAACAACACTATATATACAATACAGTTAAAAGAGTAATGGTCAGTGTTCTTGGGGCAGATGGGAGGGGTTTCAGAGGTCCAGAGTTTGAAGGGGCGGAGGGGAGGGACGGGAGAGAGATAAGCTTCCTTACAGCCTGGTGAAAAGGTCTGGTGGAGCCGGCACGGAGGCTGCGTACTGTCCCCGGGAGCTCTGTGTGAGGGGGGCTGGGTCCCCCACAATGCTGGCTGCTTTGCGGGAGTGGCGGGTTCCGTTGATGAGTGGGACACCGATGATCCGAGCAGCAGCCTTCACTCTGCGCTGCCGGGGCTTGCCGTTGGATGCAGTGCAGCTCCCATACCACACAGTGATGCAGCTGGTCAGGATGCCGGCAACAGACCAGACATCCAGTCTCAGTCACGGCGACACACTAAAACAGAGGACAACAAGACCCATCCCCGACCTTCTCCATTGCACTGCTCAGCCTATGGGCGGAGTTCAGTTCTATCAGAAACGGGATGTTCTTCCTGGGGGAAAGGAAGGAACTGATGTCCAAGCCCACTCCCAAGCCCCACAGCGCATGAAGAAGAACTAGCTTTTGCCAGTTTGTATTATGGTGCAGTAAGCTGCTGAGACAAGTCGACAAGCAAGTGACCGTCTGTGATCCGAACAACCTCAAGTACTTCACCCACAAAGAGTGGCGGTGCAGTTCACTAGAGGCCGAGCGTAAGTCATGAAAGGCATGTCTGATTCTTACACAATCAGTCCCTTTTAGGGTGGGAATTTCCATCATTTAAAGGTAGTGGTGCCGTTGTTTTCAGCTTATATAACAAGACATATTACCCTCCATTCAAACACAGGCCACCGGGGATGTTGGGTACTTTAAGGGAGCCCCCCCCCCCCCCCAACTCTGTTCATTTCTACAGCTCAGCGCGGTGCCGAGGGACACCACAGGCTTTTCACAGCGTGCTCGTGTGAAAAACGGTATCGTACGGTGTGCAGGTCTAGTTTATTTATTGTCACCATGTCACCTAGCAACCCTGTGTGTGCTGTCCGCCCCCGACGCGGTCCCCGGTGCGCGTGCCTTCACTCCGAGGCCCCAGCGGTGCGCCTGACTCCCACGGCCCTCCGTCTGAAAGGTCCCTTAAGGACTGAGGCTGCAGCAGCCCTGGGGGGGGGGGAAGGGGAAAGCGTCTACCTGAAAAGATTCACTACCGCCCACATGAAGCAGCGGGTCAAGAAGAGTCCAAATCCCAAAATGAAAATAAAATACCTTCTTTAAAAGAAAATACAAAAACACCCGCTTTAAAAAAAAAACACACATGCACACGAAAAGGTTTGTTTTTATGAGACGGATATTGATTTGAAGCTTTACTATCGTAGTCGGTCCATAAAATACACGAAGAGGAAGGACAAGCAGCACAGTGCAACAGAAAAAAAGATCAGTGAGCATGTATACCATTTAGCCAGTGCAGACCGGTGTTGATAATACAGATTGGATTTTTATACTAAAAAACCTTCTAAAGTACACTGTGTCCTTCCTCACCTGAACCCGTCCTTGTCCTTTCCTTGTTCCCAGCCCTAGCTTGTACGTTGCCGCACCCTGCCTGTACTGCTGAATGCACCCTCTCTTACACAGGCTAATGGCCTCCAAAATGATGCTTCTTCTCTAACCCCCCCCACCCCTCCCCCCCTCCACGGGGGGGAGGGCGGGATGGGTGAGAGAAGAAGCAATCATTTTGTTTTTGAAGGCATTGGCCCGCACCGTCACCGTCCACCTAGCCAGGCCATCTGTTCTCCACACCTCTTGTTTCTGTTCTGCGTGAGGTGTAAGCAAACGAGGGGCCCCCACGTGTCACCAAAATCAGTCTTTCAATCAGAGCTCAGCAGGTGACCCTTCCCGTCCCCCCGGCCCCCCCAACCACCAGCCCGTCCCCAATGCACTCACCCCTCGCGCATAACGCACACCGATCTTTGATCTTGTGTTTCCAACTCGTGGCCGCTGGCCGCAGTGTGTGAATTGATGGGGGCTGGTTTAGACGCAAGCCTCTCTCTCCCCCCCCCGGAGTCTGGAGTCTCTGCTGGGTCTGAACTACTTCCATCCGTCAGCTCACTACCAGGAGATGCACCGCATAAAGTGGTTCCTACCTTTTCTCTTGGTTTATTTATTTACCCCCCCCCCCCTGAGTTGTTGTTGTTTGTTGAGATTAAAGAACAGAGAAGCCGGACGGCGTAAGCCTCTGTCGGACGACGATCACCCCGACGGAATAGATTATTACGTGGGTGTTGTTGTCGCCAGCCGAGTCTATTTCAGGGGGACGCGGGGACGGGAAGTGACTCGCGCCCCCCCTCCATCCTCCCCGCTCCTAAACACGGCGATCTCTTGAATTCAATCTGGTGAGCGCGACAAAAGACACGCTGCGGCTCCACGCCTCGCCGGAGCGCGGATCCACTTCACTCTCGCGCCGAGGCTCAGCGGCCTCATCTCGCCGAATGAGAAGTCGTTTTCCCTGCCGAGCACTGCGACTCATCTGTATAAAGGGTTCATATATTTATTTTTTTGAAATGTGCCTAGGTGGGCCGATGGGAGTTTTGTCGGGTCCACCAATTTCTATTTATTTTTTAAGGACTGCGCTAAGGACTGGGCCTTAATGGTACGCACTCTACCCGGTGAACCACTGGGGCGCCCCCGGTCCAAAAAGAGCGCTACCGTAATCCAACGTTTCTGTGTGTGTCTTGTTGACGCCAGGTGCTGGAGCTGCTGAAGGTGGCGTGGATGCGGCGTCTGATCTTCACGGTGGGCACGTCGAGCACCACGGGCGAGCCCGACACGGTGGTGTGGAACGAGATCCACAACACCGACGAACGATGATGTGTCCACCTGTCGGCAGGTACCCGGACCAACTACCTGACACGTGTTGCTCTCGGAGGCGGCCTCTCAGGCGTCACAGGCCTGCTCAAACACTCCGGCAGGCAGTAGGTCTCGAATCAAGGACCGCCGCAACCCCAGCCCCCCACTCCCCCCTTCTACCTTCTCCATCGCGAATCGCACTAGAAACCTGACCCCGCCCTCCCCGACCCCTGATCACTGTTGACTGTTTCCCGGGTTCAACCTCAATAAACGGCAAAACGAATGAAGTGGCTTCGATTACCATCCACCGGCACGGAGCGGTCGGTTTTAACTGCGGTATAGTCTGTTGTTGTCATTGTTAGGAAAGGCGAGTTCAGGCCTCGACAGACTTACGCAAAATCTCTCTGGCGATCCTGTGTACGACCAGACGATCTTTGGGTCAGGACTTCCTGCCCTTCGGGCGACCGCTGCCACCCCCCCCCCGTGCCCCCCCCCCGCCCGGTCACAACCCCCGCCGCCCTCCCGAAGTCTTGATTCCCCCCAGAACAGTAGCCGCGTCTACATGGACACATCTGAGCTGCATAGAAAAATCAATCATTAATATACGCCTCATTCGGAAAGACAATTATCTGTTTCGGCACTAGAGATTATGCCGAATAGAGGAGGCGGTGTTGTAGTGCGTTTTATCAACATGAATAACACTTATTCCCCAATAGATTGGGGTTTACTTAGAGCAGCTGCAGTAGTTCGCAATTGGTTCCACTGAGCTCCAAGTCCGGTACTTTTATGCACACCGAATTGACCGCTGTCAAGGCAGTGGAATTATTGGCCTGATTCACACTCCAGTTGTACCACTCCGTAAGTTTTCCGGTTGCTCAGCGAGGTTAGAAATGCTCGTGTTTATTAAACTCCAGTGAACGTGTCTCGTGCGCATACGTATTTTCTGCGCGCGTCCGAGATAACTGTAAATGAGTAGGCTCCTACTATTACTTTTGCAGGCTGAACGTTAAAATACTTTTTAGCTTAGAGAGATGGCAGCTGCAGTAGTTCGCAATTGGACCTTCGAGGAGACAAATGTCCTCTTGGAAATTCTTAAGGAGACATAACGGACACTTGTTACTGCCATGTATACAGTTCATTCGGATCACATTTTAGGAACAGATGTATTCCGCATAGAAATCTATGCGCATCAGATGTGCCATTTAAACGCGGCTAGTGAACGGCGAGAGATCCTCGTGGAGCACCAACCCTTGGTTACCCATATTTCAGTTTTTCTTGTATTCCACCAAGTGTGGAAAAAGAGGAAAAAGGTAAACGTGGGTCCATTCAATGCTACGGAGGATATTTAGGATTTATTATCTTGTCCGGTTTTTTTTTTTCCATCGAGAGTCTCTCGTGTATACCGGCGTCATGAAAATGGCAGCTTATGTGGGAGATTAAAAAGATCTCATTGAGCACTTTAGTTCTCGCAGTGCAACTAAGTAACATGGTTAGCTTTTCTTTGAATGGTTTGGGGGTTTCTTAATAGGTCATTTATGCAATGAAAAAGAAATGGAGTATTTTGTTTAAACCTTTGTGTTTAGTGCAAGGGCACACAGAAAAATCTATTAAGTAATGAGCGTATGTTTATATATGCCTAATTAATTGTCAAGGCAATATCTTTGTTGTAAATGTTAACCCCAGTTAAACAAGCCTTTGATAAAAAGAAAAAAGACAAATAAATTATGAAAATTGATCATGTACTACACAAATACCACTAGAGGAAAATGCATTAATTATGTATTCATTCACACTATTGTGTGACTAAATCACTCATCGATGACACTATGGGGGTTATTCTTTCTGTAAAACTAATATCTAGCAGAGTTGCCATTCACAATTAATGGGTTCTGCCCAGACACGTGGACTGTGTTTTAGTCCGAGGGGACCAGATGGGACGGAACGTCAGTTGTATCGACAGAGCCTCGGCTATGTGAACGACACGTTGTGACAATCAAGACGACGGAGGGATAAAAAAAAAAAAAAGCTCTTACTCAGACAAAAAGCAAATGTATATTGAACACCAATGTCTTGTTCACGGCTGGCCCATTGCTACCTGCTCATCTGATTGTTAGCCTGTGTTAATCCTGCCTGTGACACATTGCAGCATTGTCAAACTGAGTCTTGAGATGTATGCAAATCAAGTATGATTTTAGGGGGTAAAAATTGATTTCTGCAATAAAGAACGTAAACTGTATAAACTGATTTTAAATTAGAAAGTCGCTGTTTGGTCTCGCTGCATCCCAAATTGATGTCGTTTATAGAACTAACTGGGTCTGGTTCTGGGGAACTTCATTCAGGACTAATTTTTCTCACTTACTGGTCAAGAACTGATTGCTGGAAATCAACACTGACTGTGTGGAAAATAGAATCAACACAGGAAAGATCTTGTATGGATTAATTTACCTTTGGAATCTAGCTTTCTCTGGCACTCAAATCACATAACCTACCTTTTAAGTCTCCCTGTGTTATTCACTTTTACCAGTGAGTACACACTTGTGTCCACAAACACATTGTTTTGCTTCTTGTCTTCTCTGGCGATGTGAAATCAAAACACTGGCCCTAGCTCCGAACTAGCCCGGAACGGGCTCCGATTTTGCGGCGGTGTGAAAGGCCCATGAGGAGTCTTTTATTTTACACTTACCTGCTACTATTCAAAAAAAAAAAAAAAATAAGATATTTTACTTTTAAAATATTATATTTCTTTGATTTTTTTTTAAATTGAACAGTTGATGGTGTCCGACGGTGGAGGGTCGACTCCTCTGGATCTTCTGGTGACCCTGATGAGGTCGACTCAGTTTACGCCCCCTTCTGGCAGGTAAAGGCAACTTCCAACAGCAGTTGGAACTTGAGGCGCTGTACAGTCATAACCGATGTGGAAGGGTAAGATGCTGACGTGCAAATCTTAATTTTCTTCTTTGCTCAGTTTAGTATGGTTAAGAATCATATTGGTCATTTACAATGGGGATGCTGCAGACATGTCCCCAACCCTTTTGAAATTGCAGAATTAGTCCCTGTCACTTTTTAAAAGCATATCTTTTTCACTTTTGCACTTCGTTCAGAAAGACTGGCTAGCGAACAGGATAATACATGTGTTCTTTCTGCATTTCTCTATTATCTTGGTAACAATGAGAAATAGCATATAATACTATGTTCACCTACCAAGACTTTTAATAAGAATATGACTCTTGGGTTAGCTGGCACTTAAAAAATATATATTTTATAAGACGGTTGCATAAACAAGTAATCAAAGAATATCATGCTTAAGTATTGAGTCATATAAAAAAAACAGCTTTCCCATCTTTTAACATACCCTTTATGGAAAGAACCCCGGGTAGTGCAGATCTATATAACACAATATTGAAGTTGTGTTAAATAGATATGCACTGATCCGATACTGGATATCTTTATTTCAGTCTTTTCTTATTGCGAAACCAAAAAAGATAATACAATGGGGCTTATATTTTGTAGAAGTTTATTTTCAATTCAAAACAGATTCGTTTTTTTTTGTTTTTTCTGTTTTTTGTTTTGCTAAACATTTATAGCATAAAATACTGTCCATTATTTTTATATTTTTTGATGGTGTTCAGAAATGGGCCAGCCTTATAAGCTTTTAAATCGAAACCTATTGGCATATGGGATCGGTTCTCTGCGTTAGCAAATATGTGTGTTGGTGCAACCCTCATGTGTATACTCTCCGTGGTTGGCTAGATCGAAGGGGAGCTAGGAGGCTCGGAAACCAGTTAATCAAATTCTGTAGGTCAAATTTAGGTATTTCGGTCCTTTGTTAGGAATGACATACCATCATAGTTGTCTTGCACCTATAGGTAACATATGAGTTTTGTAAAGGGAAAGTAAATAAAGTAACCAGAAACAACCAAGCTCACATGGCTAAAAATGTCACGCAAACTCCTGATACCTGGGTGTGTTTCTGACAGGTGAGTTACACAAAAATACCTCGATGTGGAACATTTCCATAGTGATTACTCCACCCACCAAAAACCCAATTAATGTTTACATGCTAAATAATAATGGTTATGGGGTACACTAGGGGTCATAATGGGGTTTGAGTGCATACATTCTTTGCATGGAGACAGCTCTAACAAGGTTGTGTCATGGTTTACAAACACGCAAAAGGTCCAAGGCAACACATTTTATTTAAAAGGCCTAATTGGCATTAAGGTACAGCATTATTAAATATTGTTAGTCCAGAGACGGTCAATTGCAGAAATACACATACCATTCATTGCCTTTACATGTTACATTCAGTTTGACTTACATGAGTTATTTTTACATACTGTAAATGTGCTACTAACAAAAATGAAAAAGTGAGGCGGCTATATCTTTTTTTTTTTTAAAACATTTCTTTTCTTAAAAACCAAAGGGTTTATCGTGGGCACGGCTACTACTGCAATTCCAACCATCTGGATAATCTTTCCACAAATGTTTTACAAAGGCTGATAGGCGAAACGTTCATGTTTATCATCCTGTGTCCTTGAACTCCTGATGGCTTGTGTGGGCCCGGTTAAGACACTTCAATGCCGGCTGTGTGATCGATAGTCACCTCTTAACGCCTACGCTACGCTATGCAGCATCTCTGCCATTTAGTGTCATTGGCCGTTCAGTAAGAACTTGGTATTCTTGTATTTTACATCCCTGCACATATACTTTTTTCCATAATAAATATAATAAATAAAAAATACAAATATCATAATCAGTGGAACCAGATTGTTATCAAAGACTTGCCTTTTTTTTTGTCAGTAAAGTGTTGCAAAACAAAAGACGGACCCACACGGGATCCATGACGTCACCCACGCGGATGGACACTCAGTTAAATGCAAAGGGGAAATGCATTGTTAGTAAGAAATTACATGTAGCTTTTTCAAAACCAATGACACGGTCGCTTCAATCCTCTTTTTCTTCTCCCTCGTCTCAGGTAGAAAACGTTTGATAGCCGTCTCTTTGCTAGCTAGCTTTTCGGCAGTACTGAAGCCATCCAGTGAGCCGGCTTGCTGTTGACTGATTCAAAATACATTCCATAGTTCTTCATTCCTACGAGGTGGGTGGGTGGGTGGGTGGGTCGTTTTTTTTTATGGGTTTTTCTTTTTTGGTAGAGAACTTTTCAGCAGCGGCACTCAGGCAAAGTGTTAATGTTCCCTGTGGAATAGCAATAAATACCAGGGTCGTGTCTTCATCTCCGTCCCTCGGACGTCACGGAAAGCTTAACTCCGTCAGTACTTGACTTTCCCTGGAACCTGCACATTCACTCCGCTGTAGTCTACCATGTACATGGGCCATTGCTGGAAGAGAGAAAACCACGTGAGTGATGCTTCTAACTTCAATGGGGCTTTTAGCTATCGCATCGCAATCGCAAACCGGGTGTCAGTTTATATTTGAGAAACGGATGTCACAAAGGGTCCTCATCGTTTTGGTTTCTTTTAATCAGCAGCGCTCTGGACATCAGAACTCTTTGACTCAGCGGGCATGCTTATATATGATTGTAAAGTACCCACCATTACTGGAATCTGATTAGGCGATACTCCCGTGTTGGATGATTGAGGGAGTCTGTTGCACTCCTGGACCCGCTTGCGTTTGCGTCGATTAATGGAGACCTCTGTCCCCTCTGAGATCAAAACCAAAACATAAAAGGCACATAAAGGCAGGCCTTTCGAAGCACTTAGTGTTTCATTTCATTTGTTCAACACAGACCCCCAAAGGCAGGCCAAGGTTACGTACCTGTGTTGCAAGCTTCGGTACATATTTCTGCAAAAGGCCTGCGTGTGGGGAATACAAGAGAGCTCAGATTGTGGCCCTTTTCAGTTGGAAGTTGTTTTTTTCCGCCACATCTACACGGGCTCACACCAAGAGAATGCAAGTTGAGTTCCCTGGGTGTGAGCCCTGCCAGTAGATGTGGTGAAAAATACGTAAAACAAAAAATATAAACGTTGAATTTCAACGTTTATATTTTAATCCGAGCAAGAGAAATAAAGAAGAGTGCATGACTCCGATGGTGGGTCCACTCACTGTAGCTGGCTCTTGATGTCCACGCTGACTTGGTCGGAGGCTTGGAGGATCTTCTCGAGGCAGAGCAGGTCGTAGTTGTTGGGGTTCCTGAAGGGGACGCCCTCGGGCAGGCCGCTGACCTCCACCGACTCTGGGCTGGCTCGGATCAGCTTGTACGGCACCACCACCGGCTGGTCCAGACCCAAAGCCTCACCTGAACCCACCGACATCACACGTTTCAGACGCTCATGCACCACATCACATCACATCTTCTGGAGGAGCAGCCAACCACGTGACTTAGCAGGCCATTTCTCGACTTTCTTTCCAACTTGCGTTTGCGCGCGCCTCAACCTCTGTTATACAACCATTTGAGGCTGCTTGAATCATTGAACTTTTTGAATATTACTCAGCTTAATGCATTGATGCATTAAGCTGCTTTCACGCTGAGGGAGTGAGGTTGTTCCAGTTGTGCCCACCGTATTTCCTGTTGAACAGCTCCTTGACCTGCTCTCGAAGCATCACTTTCTCCCCCATGCGGTTGATGTCTTCGTCGTCTGTGGGATGAAGAGCACAGCTTAGTGGCACCATACACGCTGCATAGTGACGGCCTAACCCTAATAGCATGGTGCCGTTACACAAAGTCAAGAACAACGTTGGTGTTAATCCAGTCTTTACCGCTTATGGAGCCGAAGGCCTTCTTGAGTAAGGTGACGCGCCTTGGTGCTGTGAAAGAAGCACAAATGAAGGTTTGTTCATATCAAAGGGTAAAGTTGTATCAAGGTTTAGAGGTACAGGGTAAAGAATTGACATTTTCTTGAGACTTTACTCACCAGGTTTTGGAATGAGTCCTTGGAAAGGTCTGCAAGAAAAATAAAGACAAGCTGAGCATAAGCAAATAAAAAGGTTGAATGGTGACTTTTTTATTACCAGGCATCAACAGCAGTGCAAACGAACCAAGTACGATAAATGATCCAAATAAATGGTTATGACATTGAAATTATAGTAAATTCCTAGTGCGATGCAAACACCCCTATTGGTCCATTCTTACAATATTCTTACAACATTGAACAGTCTAAAATGGGTAATGCAGTTGGAATTCACAACATTGGAGAGTGTCGCCGCCTGGCCTCCCCTCCCCAGACTCAAAGCTCACACGGGTTGCCAGGTTGAGGTCACTGAATTACCCCAGGAAAAGCAGAGCACTACAATACATTGTAGAGAGGATCCCAGTGAGTCTATTTAGATTGGACAAGCTACGAGGACTTCTGCACTGTAAGGGGATCGGATGCAATATTTTCTGACTCAGAACTTAATTTAAAAAGTAGACCATACTGGCTGTAGCATTGTGGTCGGTGCGCCACGTTCATCCTCCCGACACGACCTCTTAACTGTATTTACGGACACGCCAAGCGCGTCCCTTTAAAGCCACAAGTCTCACCTGGTGATGGTGAAGCAGATCTTGTCGGCCACGGCCAGGATCCGCTCCAGGTTCTGGGAGCCGAAGGTGCAGGGCTTGCGGAAGGGGATGCCCGGTGGGAGGCCCTCGATGAGCACTGAGCCCGGGTTGCTCTTGATCCGCTTGTAAGGCACTTGCACCGGGTACTTGATGCCCAGCGCCTCGCCGTACTTCCGGTTGAACATGTCCTGCACCTGCTCCCGCAGCGTGTTGGCCAGGTCGGCCCGGGAGAGCTTGCCCTCCATGCACTCTGTGAGTCAGAGAGAGAGAGACGGAGAGAGTTGGATGAGGGCCTGCCGTCTAGAGAGGAGAAGTTGGACTGTATCCAGTACATCTTAATAGCATTGGTTGGTACTAACTACCTCCATAACGGCTTAACCATTGGCCTAAATGAGTGTCACACACATCTTATGTAATGCTGCAAAACATGAGGGCTGGTATCACAAGATTAATAATGTAATCGTGATAGTTTCCACTTTTTAAAACTTTCTTTCCGCACCGTTACCCAATTTTGCCTCTGTAGCCTCTCCAAAAATATGTTTCTGTGGTATTGACTCTTTTCTTTCATGGTCGTTCATTGTCGTATGTGCTGTGGTTTAAGTGCCACATCCTCTATTAGAGCAAGCCTCAGTTGCCATGGCTTCCTTAAGTGCTTCACTGTGCTGGCGTGATATACCTCTTACTGACATGTGTATGTGCAGATGCTTGTGCATATTTTTTTTATTAAAAAAAAACCTCAGAGGTTGAATCTAAAGGTTTTCTGGCAACCTCACAGAGAGTGGATATTCTTCCTATGTATTATAAATTTGGCACAAAGAAGAAAACACTACATTTGTATTTTCTATTTGCTGTGTTTTTGTTATCTATTTGCTTTAATCCAAGGTGACTTGTTGACAGTGAGTCAGACATGTTTTTCTGTGTGGGTAGATGGTGGTTACCTGTGTAGCCAGGTCTCTTAGATAAAGGGATCATATCATCCGATGTGGTTAAGGCATCCTTGTTATCCAAGTCTGCAGGGAACGAAAACAATGTTTGTTTATTGATATGCGTTTTCCAGAAATATCCAAGATCGGAGGTTTGAGTTTTCCTTATTTCAGTGACACCGTCAAACTTGGTAATACCATAAAAGGCAACCTGAAATGATATACCCGTTATAAATTATCTTAATAAACACAGGCTTTAAGGCCAACAAATTGGCACTTCTAAAGGGCATTCAAAAAGGTATTTGGCAGATTCAATTTCTCCCCAACCTTTGCTGAGTGCTATCTTAACATTTTAAAATGCCTAATCCATATATCAAAGTTCACCATGATAAAAGCTGAAAAACGCCTGCTATGCTTGAGCAAGCACAGGCCAGTGATATGTGCTTCATAAAACTAGCATCCAACTCTGTAAACACACACACACACACACACACACATATGCACTCACATCACACACACACACACACACACACACTACGACACACACACACACACACACACACACACACACACACACACACACACACACACACACACACACAATATACTCGTATCACAGGCAAGTAAAAAAAGCTACCGGTACCTGCATCACAGAGAGGAATGGAGGGCATCTCCTGTTTAACGAGCTCTGTCAGCAGTTCAGGCCTGCAGTGCAAGGAAGCAGAATGCAAAACAACATAATTCAAACACAAAAAAACCCTGTTTTATTAAAGCTATAGTATAGCCCATCCAGTGGGTGGCGCTGTTCTCTCTCTACCGTCTCAGCTCACTAAGACATAAACCTGCTGGTCTTCCTCTTACCTCCGGATGATAAACTGGATCTGACTGCCGACGGCCAGGACCTTGCGCAGCTTGGCCGCCCCGAAGCAGTTGGGCCTCCGGAAGGTGACGCCCTCTGGCATGCCGGTGACGTACAGGTCCTGTGGGTACATCTGGAACTTGGAGTAGGGCACCTTGGCAGGCTCGGGCAGGCCCAGCGCCTCAGCTGGAGGGGCAGGAGGACAGAGAGGAAGGGAGGGATAGGGTTTATCAGTCTGCAGCCCAGGCTCTCTCCTCCACACTTTGGGCTAGGGTAGGCAATGTGGAGATCCCGGAGTAAACTCAATTTTCAAAGTCTCTACTTGATGAATCTGAGCCACAGCCACAGATGCAGATAATTATTTTTTGTCCGAGATTCTGATTTTGGATTGCTGTTGGGATGCAAAGAGAATTTCAACAAATATGACCAAAGAAAATCCTCCAAGATAAACCGTCTACCCTAGCGTAACCAGACTGCGACGCATTAATCTCAATGCTCATCAGAGCAACCGGTCCATATAAAGAAGTATAAAAGTGCACACAGTGCGCTTCATGTGCACTTATGTCATAAGTGCAGGACGAGCACACTGATGCGTTTTATTCCGAGATACGCAATAAGAGGCTGGGATCTTAGCAAACCATAGATTCAATAATACCAGGTTGTGTGGTTAAGGTTTTCAATGTACTTGCGCATCCGGTATGTGCTTTGCAGTTTAAGTACCTGAGAGCACTGCACGAGGTACAGAGCAGAGTGGTCTGTCCATATTCTGTCTCCAGTCATCGGAAGCTCCACAGCAACGTAATATTAATTCACCCCCTGCCCCCCATTACATTATCCTTATCCTTACCTTAATTGTTGATGAAACACAGGTACTTCAGTACACATTGGTTGTGTGGTGCAAAGATATTTTTTTAAAGATTTGTTTAACCACAGAATCACAGCAGAGGAAGGCCAAACCGTCAACGTCTTTTGTAAACACTTGCTCAACGGCAACAACATCCCTTCAGTCAGCGGGCGAAGGATTATCATTGTTGGCAAAAAACAAATTAATGATTCCATTGCGAAAAATGTGTTTTCCCTCCCCCATGTCTTTTTATTGACCATCAACAGGTACTTTCTATTCGGAATCGGGGCGCGCTATGAAAGCCCGCAGCGCGGCGGCAATGAGAGCACCGGCGCCGTCCCGACAGCCAAGGACATTAGTGCTTCAACCCCAGTGGGACCCGGCTGTGAATCCCTAACTCAAAGGCACTGGGGCAGGGTGTGCACTGTTTGAATATCAAACAGCTCCCTCCCATTAGGAACACGCACACGCAGTTAGGACACTATTATGACAGTATTCAAATATGTCACTCTCCCCGCTGAGATTTGTGTTGTTTTTCGTTTGCTATGCCGTTTGAAAACTTCATGCTGGAATGGTTATAAAACACTGAATATTGTTTCAACTTTCAACTGACGCATCCAATATTCCTAATCATCAAAGACAAGGGCTGTTAAAATACTTGATTGAATACACTGATTGTGCTCAATCCATGAAAAGTGTTGCGAGTTCTTCACAGTCTCCAGGACGACAGGCGCGTACATATTTGGGATAAGCCTTCCCTTTGCTAAAACAACCTTACCGTACTTGATGCTGAAAAGGCTCTCAACTTGTTTCCGGAGCTGGAGAATCATTTCACCAATGTCCTCCACAAGATTCCCTATCGGGGAACAATTAGTGAAAAACAAATGAGACCAAACACACACATTGTAGAACAAGACACTCTTATTGATCTATTGGTGCGATCAGGAAGAAACCAGTTCTTCTTGTGAAGGATGTGAAATACCTTCAGAGAGTCTTCCGGTGCCGTAGGGGCCTGCTTTGGGTGACATATCTTCAGCTGAAAGATGAAAGCAAAAACACTCATTGGCCACTGGCTACACTCCCCATTCCGACCCCTTCAAAGCCTCCACCGCGGATAAAGAGGCCATCATGGCTCGATGGTCTGAAATAGGAAATTATAAAATAAACTATTTCCTTAAGTTGCATCAATAAAAAACTGTTTGTGTGGGTTCTAAAATTCCCATCCCGGAGAAGAGACGAGGGGATCCAAACATTCCTCAAAGTTGCGCTCATGAAAGCCCCACGCTGCAATAACTTGGCACAGGCCCTCCTATTAGCTTCTCTAGCTTTAGCTAATATTTAACAGAAACTTCCAGGAAAAGCTTAAGGGCTTGCCAGGCGTCGACCGGTAACGGCGGGCGATAACCTTGCCAGATGAGGCTTTTTTTTGAGCATGGAGATATGAATCTTGTGATTCAGATGATATCTCACCCCGCAAAAAAAACTAAGCGCTTAGCTAATTGAAAACACACGAGGGCAGGGTTCCAGCTTATTGCCATGGGGGGGGGTGCTTGGCCACAGACATATTCTGATCGATGCATGTCTGTGAAATATTGAATCGTTTCTCTTTTTACTGTTTATAACTAAGAGAATATCTAAAAAGGTCGCTAACTTTTCTACGTACACCAAACTCACCTTTTACTTCACTCCTTTAGTGGTCATTTGTGAAAGAAAAGAAAACTTAAAAAGATAGCAGAAGCAAATTAATAAAAGGAAAATACAACTGAGTCACTTCCAAAGAACTAGAGCATTTGAGGAAAGGTCCTTGGCTAAACAATTCAATGTTTTCCATGCAGTCCCGTCGAGGGAGCAACCCTGATCTATTGCCGCACTAAAAATGCAATTTATACCCCAATTAAATGCAATATATCCCCACTTAATTGTGCTTTTCTGGATAAATATGCCTTATTTAAGCAAAGGCTATCTTCTCAAACACTCTTGGTAGGCTTAATTAAGAGAGAGCCACTGAGCCATTTAAATGACTCACACGTTTAGCCAGGAGCTAGGGGTCAGGATTTAAACAAGGGAATCTGAAGGGACCGTTTGGGCACACAGAATTATTCAACAGAAGCCTCAGGTCCAGGACGGGAGAAGGAAAGCTCTGCTCCCCCTCTGGAAACACGCATAATAGTCTCTAGTGCAAATAGAGAGATTTCCCTGGATTATGACTTGACATTCGCACCGGTGAGTCATAATTCTGTTGATTCTTGGATTTCGAATGACCCGATTTAAGGGGCCCCTGGATCCCTGTTGCTTACAATGGACGTGCTTTTTTTCCAGGGTGAGAGCAGAGCGAGGATGAGAGGCGCTTGCTGGAGGGTCCGGGCGAGGGGGGGGGGAGACGCTACTGTTCTGGGAGGCTAGGCGCTACTCGGCTACGGGGAGCGGTGTTGGGAGGCGAAGGGAGTGGGAGTTGCAGTGGAGAAGTGGGGCAGAGCTGGGGCGTGACAAGGTGTAGGGGAGGAGGTAATGCCTAAGAAGTGGTTCCATACGTGCGGCCGCGACATGGCAACCCCGAAGCGGATGCCGAGCGGGAGCAGGGCGGGCCCCAGAGCGGACTGGTGGTGGTGGTGGTGGTGCTGGTGGTTGGAGTAGTGGTGGTGGTGGTGCTGGTGGTTGGAGTAGTGGTGGTGGTGGCGGGGGATTGTGTTGGGGAGCGTTACAGGAAGAGAGAGGGGTGCTGTGTGAGGTGGAGGTATGGTCGGGTGGGGGGCACGGTTCGGGGGAGCAGGTGTGGGTTACCTGCGTGGGTCTCTGGGAGTTGGTGGTGGAAGAGAGGGTGGGGGTGAGGGTGGAAGGGCACGGAGGAGGGAGAAGTGGTGGCCGGGCAGGCGGCTGCGACCGGGGTCTCTGTCTGGGGCTCCGGGGGCTCCTCGCTGGGCTCCTCCCCACCACCACCACCACCGCCGCCGCCGCTGCTGCTACCGCCGGCACCGGCATCTGGCCAGAAGGACGCAGATAAGATAGAAGATAAGAGGAGTACACCGACCAGAGGACACAAGGAGTGATGGTAAATAGAAATGTGGTTTCCGCCCTTCTTCCTACAAATCAAATCACACATCAACACTTGGGTGGAACCCTGTTGCACGTCTGCAGGGATCACACAACATTTCGGGGGAAACAGGGAGAATTGTAGTTGTGGGTTGTGATTCAATTATTGCCGAACAATTTCCTTTGCCCTAGTTCGGATTGTCATCACCTGGCACCAATTACAGTCAATGGCCTACAGCTACGGCAATTAGCGGTTGTTTGGTGGCCAGCCTGTGGAGTTGAGCTCCGGGTTGAGGTGTTCCCCCGGGGATTGAGGAGACTGCAGAGAATATCCCAGAATTTGTTATGCATAGCACAACATTTGTTATGTAATGACAACCCCTGCAGTACGGTAGACCATTGATTTATTGGCCGTTGGCATACGTCTCAAGGCTTTCCAAACCACTCGTGCTGCTCAGCTTTGCAACGGGGTGAACCAGCGATCTCGTGAATTTTTTGTTTTTCAGAAACAAATAAACTCACTGAACCATTAAGCTTATCCAAGAAATGATGGAGTTGACCCTTATTTTGCCGGTATAATGTTATCATAGCATGATGCCAAATGTTTTTCTGCAATTATTATCAACTTTCCAACTGCCTCAGGAGCCGGCTAGAGAGAAGTGTTTACAGTTTGTTCATTGTGTCAAAATGAACCCCGTGACCCCGACATTATGTCAACCACAGAATCCTTTACCAGTGAAATAGCAACACTTCAAGTGTTGTGACCATGGCTGGAATGAGAAGCACCGTCCCGTACCTGCCACCGTCACCTGGATGATGTCCTCTTCAGAGGGCTCAGTTTTGATCCTCTTCAAGGGAAGGCACTCTCCCGAGGGACCTGGGGGACAGGTGGCAGAGGCGAAGTAAACGGGAGGCACAAGAGGTCAATCAGCTCATCGGAGTCTGGCTTGCTAATAGGCCCGCTACCAATGCCAATAGCAGGGCCCCCGGCGTTGGTTCCAAATAAAGAGAGGTTGTTTGTGTACGGTGCCCACGTTTAGATATCCAGGTGTTGTGTTGGCGAGATTGAATGTCAATGCCCCATGGGATGCAAAGAAAAAAGTGAAACCAAGTCATTATTGTTGTGTTGCACTCACCGGCCTCACAATCGACAAAGGGACTGCCACAGGCGCTGGTTGATCTGCACCAAAAACAAAAACAAAAGATCATGTTACTGTGAACAGACAAGCCTGGCGGGTGTGTGTGTGTGTGTGCATGTGTGTGCACTGTTGTGTGTGTTTGCATGTGTGTGTGTGTGTGTGTGTGTGTGTGTGTGTGTGTGTGTGTGTGTGTGTGTGTGTGTGTGTGTGTGTGTGTGTGTGTGTGTGTGTGTGCGTTTGCATGTGCGCGTGTACCTGCTGCTGCCATGAGGGTTGCTGATGAGCTCCAGGGAGGAGGAGGAGGAGGACGCGACGGCGGGGATGTGCGGGAGACACAAGCTGTCCGGGAAGCCGTCCTCGAGCGAGGAGCACATGGAGCTCAGGTCGTGGCGCCCATCCTCCTTGGCAATCTTGCCGGCAGCTTTGTGTTTTTTTTGTTTTTTTTAAACAAACCCCACAAATAACAAGAAGCAGACAGAAAGCAGAGGAATAAGTCAGTTGACCGAGGGGCTTGTTGTTCTTTCAGTACAAATACAGCCCTGTAATTGATCAGTAGTTGGAGTTGAGCAGTTGACGGCAACTGCTCAACCAACCAACACACACACACACACACACACACACACACACACACACACACACACACACACACACACACACACACACACACACACACACACACACACACACACACACACACACACACACTCTCTAGCTGTTGAGTGTCTGCTGTGTGGCCATCCACTTGAAAGTTAATGTCAACAACGTGTCATTTGTTTCAGGGCACTCTTGCATAGAGACTTCCCGAGACGGCATGTCAAATGTATTTATCAGCTATGTAATTCTTCAGGCAAAGGAAGGTTTTCACATTATGTTAAAATATTTTTCCCCAGATAAAGCGTTCTTGTTTTCCCATTAGGATTTACAGGTCCTTTTTTATCTATTGGTGGACGGGTTGTGTGCCAGTGGAGTGTTTTTTACGCACAACAGAAAACCTCTTGCATATCTTCCGTTGCAGAAAAAAGCGAGGCGCCCTTAGACCTCCAAATGAATCTGCAGGAGTTTACGTGCAAGCTCACAGTCCCTTTGTTAGTGGGGTTATATTATTCTCTGATGGGGAAGGTTGTCAGGTTGGACCGAGAGGGGGAACAAAGTTAATCAAAAGTCATTTTGTGTTGTTATTGGTCGACTCCGTGAATAGCAAATTACTAACAAAGAAAACCCATTTCTTTTGAATAGAACGATTGCCTGGCCACCACGCAAGGTCCTGTTTTAATAACACCTTTTCTATGTTTCAGTCCCGAGTGATAATGAGTTCAGGGCCAGTTTGAGAAACACATGGTTGAGAAACACGGCTTTCTGTGGGACTGCAGAACTGGGCAAACATTGACAAATTTAATGGGCATTTGAACTATTCTTTTAGGAGAAAGAAACCAATATGCGGGCCGAAGTTCCTTTCCTGTGTTGCTTACACTCTATTCATGCAGCATACTTGACACCTCATTCGTTCAGCACAGACAGACTTTTAAGCATAGCCTAGACAAAGCAACTTTGTCGTTTTAACAACCCCTATGTAGATGGATAGCTGTTCCGTTTTGAGTAACATAATATTGTTCTGCCAATTGCAACCATTGCAAGCTTCTGTCCCTGCTACATGATGTAACGGGATCGGGGATTCAAAGTCCAGTAGAAAGACATGCAACTTTCTCTTAATATGCTGGATACATGTTTCATAATTGTTAATTAAATGTAGCCTTACCTGTGAAAATCCTTTCATCAAACATTCTGGAATAAAGAAAATCAAATAAAAGGGTTATTAGTAATTGTTGTCACAACCTTGGTTCTCTGGACATTTGGCTGCATTCAAAGTAAACTAAAGTTGCATTTCCCTAACCGCACACCTTTGGAAGAAGTACTTTTCCTTCCGTGGCAACACTTTTTTCGCAATCTTTGGAATTAAAAGCCCAGTAACGGCTAATGTTTACCTAAATGTACATTGAGTGTGTGTTTAGGTTACTAAAGTAGCAGTGCAGCTATCGACAATGCTACACTACAGGCCAACATGGCGGCTGTAGTCACTACCATAGGTAGCAGGTAAACAGTAGTGACTCCATCTCAGTGCGACAACGTGGGAAATTGAGCTAGATTTAAACTTAAAGACAGAAAGAGGCCTGGCCATTCAATTACAGGGAGAACCCTAGCAGCAACAGTTTAGGTCTGGGTTAAATGCCCCCGATTACCATCAGTTGTGGTGGCCTATTAACAATAACTAACACTAACGAGACAGCACAGCAGTAACCGCATTTCCGTTAATTGTAATCATCCTATATAGCAGCGAACGGGCGCAGTAGTAACAAAGAAACTGATTGCATCAATTGTGCAGACTATCTCTTGTAGAAATATGATAACAGATGCCTTTTCACTTCCCACTATAATCTAATAAACTGTGCAAGCTTTGCTCAGGAATAGAAACGGCACTTGAGAGTGTATTGGGACTGGTCGGGTAATGAGTGACGGGACGCCTTGAGAATGGTCTCACAGAACTCTATTTCTGCTGGATGAACCGGGATCATTAGAAACACGTCCGCGCTCATACTGCTGAAGTAGTGGACGACCGCGAGGGTCCAAACGTTACCGTTTGACCACGAAGCGGATGGCGTGCCGTTCGTCCAGGATGCGCTTCAGCTTGGGAACGCCGTACGTGCATGGTCTCTTGAAGGGGATCTGGTCCGGGATGCCGAAGATCTCCACCGCCCCGGGGTCGCACGCAATCTTTCGGTACGGCACGGGCACCATGTGGTCCAGACCCAGGGCCTCCGCTGGATGAGAGAGAGAGAGAGAGAGAGAGAGAGAGAGAGAGAGAGCCCGAGGGACGAGCGACAGGCTTTAAAGTGACGAAGAGTATTGTGGCCATGGCTTCAGTGACAGTCCAGGACTGTGTGACGGAATACACTGACACTAGGAAAGTAGACATGCTTGTGAGCAGTCCAATATTAAATGACTATTAATTGACACGTTTGTACTTTAGAACAATGCTAGGCCAGTAGAGTTCTCCACTCTGGCAGCTAAAGAGTTTGGGCCCTGCCCCTGGGATTGAAATTATTTAATCCCATTGGAGCCCGGTGCCGACAGGTGTGACCGACAGTCTATGACGCAGGCGACCTATGGAAGCTATACAATTGTGGAAGACGTGCTCACCATATCTGCTGTTGAACAAGATCTGGACGCATTCCCTCAATGTGTTGATGTCCTCCGTTTCCCGTATGAACGAGTCCCACTTTTCTGAAGAGTAGAGCAGCACAGTTAACAGGCGAATCCCGAGGATTGGTTCGGAAATCCTTTAAGTGGGTGGGAGGGCCGTCTAATGAAACATACCTATACGAGACAAACCACCTTAATGAGAGATTTCTCTCTGGTGGGGCGAAAGTTTCTTGGTTTAAATCACTAGGGCCATACATGGGGAAAGCGTTGTCTATATTGGCATAAAATGGCTGCGTGTAATGCGATTCTGGATTAATCTTCTCCCATCTACTGAGTCTTTCTAAGAATTGTGTCTAATCGTATTAAAAGATTAGCCGTGACATTTAAACAGCTTACCCCTCAATAGTTTAGAGGTTAGTGTCTTCTTTGGGCTCGTGAAAGTGGTTTATCGTTAATTTTTTCACTCCAAACTTTTCAGGAAGATTGGAATGAAGTTTAACAAACGCGCGCGCGCGCGCACGCACGCACGCACGCACGCACGCACGCACGCACGCACGCACGCGCGCGCGCGCGCGCGCGCGCACGCACGCACGCCACGCACGCACGCACGCGCGCACACACACACACACACACACACACACACACACACACACACACACACTCTTCTCACCTGATTTCTCATGCACTATGGAAAACAGCAGTCTCTTGGAGATGTGGACACCAGGTGGGCTCTGTCCTAGGTCATTGGGCACTCCGATCATCTCTTCTGAAAACACAAACATATATATAGACCCCCCCCTGGCTTGGGAACAGAATTTCAGGTGAGTAATAGCCTTCACACACTACAGTTTTTCCACTCACCCTGGCAATAACCGTCCCTGGCCGAGGCGCCTATGTCACCCCCGGTCGTCATGGCGCCGGCCCGTTCCTTGCCCAGGTTGAGGAGACAGACGGGCTTGATGTCCAGGCTGCTGTCCAGGGGGTGGGGCTTGGAGGACATGGGCATGCCGTACAGGAAGCTGGAAAGCACCGAGTTGCTGGCGGTGATGGAGGAGGAAGAGGAAGAGGAGGGGGGGCTGGAGGACGTGGAGGGTCCCTGGGGCGGCTGGGGTTTGGCATGCGGTGCCGTGGGCGCCCGGCGACAGCTTGGCCGGGGAGGGGCTGTGGTTGATGTCTGCGGCGGGCCTGGACTCCCGCGGCGAGTCCGCCGACGGTCTGTGGAAATACAGCAAAAACATTGAGCAGGAGAACCTCCAACCTGGTTGTTGGTAACTTCTGGTTTCAACGGCTCTCGGAGTGGTTCCCTTTAGTGGCTCTCCCTCGTGTGGTACGAGGGCTGCCCTTGCATGGAATAGAACGCCTAGCGGTGTGTGGCCATTTATTATAACAAGAGCGCGCGGCCCGATTACCTTCATATCCAAACCCTGAGGGACTCGTTGTTGTTTCTTTGGAACAGTTCTTCATGGGGTCCATTCTCTAAAGATGGATTAACAGGCTACGGTGTAGAGATTGATCGGTTGATTCCAAATTGCGATAGCAAATGCGTGCAGCATAATCACCGTCCCTTTTCCAACATGGAGCAGCCATGGCTTGATATTAAATTGGTTTTGTCTTCTTCCCCGGGATGTATAATCTGGTGTCCTTGGATAATGATATCACCTTGTCCTGTGCATCAATATCCCACTGCTGCCCCCCCCCCCCCCTCAACCCGCACCCCCCCTCCCCTCAGGGGGATCTGAATGTTTTATCTCATCTAATCAAAACAATTATCTTCTCCATCAACAGCTCATCATACGCAGGGGCCCAGACAACCTCATTATTAGAAAGACGGGGAGAGAGATGGAGACCGAGAGAGACACAGAGAGAGACCATGAATAAAGCCTCCAGTTAAGTTAATTTTAGCCAATTTTCCAGGCAAAGCTTTCCTGCTTTTGCCCCTAACTCCTCTTTGTCTTTGAGGGGAAGAGTCACTTATATATCTCTTCTTCCTGTCTATATTTTCTGTGTGCTAGCCGGCCCTCAATTATGTAATTTATGTAAAAGAGAACATGTTAGTTATTCAGCCTCGAACCCGATTGAATTAGCCTTCACAACATGCTGCTTCAAATAATGAAGCCATAGCCAATTTTAACCCTTTAAACTAGATTGAAATACCACAGAGCCATTGCCGGTAGAAAAATTATAGATTTTGTCAAGAAGGACAAAATGGCTTTAATAACACCACGCAATGAATACATAATACTACTAACATTTTAGGAGGTGAGAAAAAGAGAAAATAAATCGAATGCAAAATGATTATCCTACCCACCCATCTTGAAAATATTGTAAATCCTGTTCCCTTGGTTTATAAACCAAAGGGAAACTGCAGTAGACTATTTACTACTACATTATAATGAACTAACACTATAGTACACTGAAAACAACACACATTGTCTTCAGTGTTTTTCGCTTGGTGGTAATGTGTGACTTTGCAACCTTGTGAAAGCCAGTGTATCGAATGCGGCCTAATCACATTAAACTCTATTACCCACAGCGTCGGAAAATAACACATTAGGTTTGTAGGGGAGGGAACGTGTGACATCTGTGATGTTAATGGCGAGATGGAGCCTTCATCTTCTCAAAATGGGACAGAAGTTCTTCTTTTTACGGCTTAATAAAACAAATGGATGTTTCGGTGGCTGCATTAGCCATGAAGAGAGGCTATTGAGCTCATGTAATTCATCCTCAATGAGCCCTTCACGTTGTATGCGTTATAGAGGAGCTACTAGGGCTGTCATTGCCATTGTAAGCTACGAATAAAGAATTATTGTAAGGTGTCTTCCACAGGTCGTTTAACAAAAGACTTAAAAATCGGTCGACAAACTCAACAAGAAATTGTCAATCTTTGACTCTTCCGGCGGCGTACACAGCTGCAGACGCTCAGCGAAATCCCAGCGTTGCCCGATTCAGAACAGCAACACTCACTCTGCGCTGCGAAACACAATATCAGCACATTTTGTCCCACTCAAATTCATCATTGAACAGCACCGCTAAAACCCATCCCGCTGTTACACAGACGCACTGTTTCGTGAGACTCACCGCTTGACGGAGAAGTGGATGCGGTGGCTCTGCTCCAGGATCTTCATGAGGGTCTTGGTGTCGTACTCTGAGGGCTTCTTCAGGCCGACCCCCTCCGGCAGCCCGTGGGCCACCACGCAGCCGGGCTCCTTCTGGATCCACTCGTAAGGCACCGGGACCAGGCTGCTTTGTCCAACGGCCTCGCCTGCAGGGACCAGGGAGACGGTACGGTGAAGCGGACCGCACGGTGAAGCGGACCGCCTGCTACTACTTAATACTACCACTGTCCCCCTCAGAACAGGGCACCCCCTTAGGCTCTAACCTGGAGGAGTCCTGCCGAAAACTGGCTTTTGTGATACGGGGGAATCAACGTTTGTTGATGGGGATTTTTTTACATTGGAAAAAATAATAATAAAGTATTTCGGCGCATTATCCTCCGTAGCATTAGTAGTTGGTTTTCTTTTCAATATTAAAGGTATCTGCTAATTTCAGAATACTTGATAATAATAAGCTTGAAGTATTCAATCATTCCCTTTAGACGGAGCACATTCACCATGGTGGGGCAGGAGAAGCAGTGGGTATCCATATGTGACTATCAACTTCAAAAGAGAGGTTCAATAAAAACCCGGGTAATTAGCTCAGCTTCTACCCCATGCTTGGAATTATGATAATATCATATCACTGTCGTAGCATCTTCACAAGCGCTGTCAGTCACTTCTGCTGTCAGTCACAGTTGAAAATGTTTTGTTTTTTTTAGATCTCATCCCCCTCTTCCCCTCAGACCTCCTAGGGGCCTCTGTGGCCCCTGCAGCATTACGGCCCTTGGATATCCAGCCAAGGTCGGCACTCAAAACTTTGGTACCAGAAAGAGTTTTCTCTTAGGCCTGCAGTGGTTTGGTGAGGAGGAGATCAGCTTTTCGCCGTGTTACCTGTGGTATGGTCTGGTAATCTATTGTTTTCATACTCCTTACTCACTCATTCCACTGACGTTGCCCCTACAACTTTTTCATTGTCTTTTAATCTTTTCCCTTTCTATGCTCGTTTCGGATCATTACAATATCCTGTTTTCGGCACAAAGTGCTCATAAATATACTCTTTGTTTTCGTATTTATGAGAAGGAGAAAACTAAATTGTCACGGTAAGGATTATAACACTATTCCTGATAAAGAGGCTTCACAGGCCTCCTCTTACTGTAAAGCACGGTGAAGACTTCCTCCACCATCTTGATCAGGACAAAGATGTTGGACTGGGGGTCCGAGAGAGACGTGTGGCTGGGCCTCTGCTTCAGGGTCTCGCCCTCCAGGCTCTTGCTCACATCACCCTCCTGGACTTTGATGTGTGTGTTGGCTGGCGCGTGCGTGGCACTTTGCAAACACGGCACCCCTGATGGTATACAAAGAGAAAGAAAAAAAAAAGATTACATGGTTTGCATCTGCCTGCATGACGGACAGGAGTCAGACTGCGTCACTTTCATTGATTCAAAATGAAATGTACGTCAAGCTGAAACAAGCGCATAATTCAACAACCAAGTGGTGAAGATGGGGAGAGTGGACCACGCGACTCTGCAGCAGAGAGAGGGTTATTTGCATTCATAGCAATCAAAAAAAGCAGAGTTTGGAATTAATTAGGTTTGTACTTAGTCAGTACAAATTTGTTCTTGAGGATATCAATAACAAATCATTGATTTGGTCTCACTCCAGCACCAACTATGGTTCGCACACAGAGACAAAGACATAGAAAGATGCCTTTAAATTAAGTTAACAGTGACCGTATAGGACACTATTTATTTGTTTATTTTGTGTGTAGGTATGAAGATCTTTAAAAGACATGTTTATGTTGAAACCAATATAGATACAAGTTGTCTCTTGTATTGGTTTGCCCTCTTATGGACATAATAGTAAAAAGATTATATTCAAATGGATTTCAAAGTTTTTAAGAGGGAAAAATCTTCCAAATTTTTGGGCCAATTTTTAGAGCCCTAGTAACTAAAAATATCTAAGAAATTGACATTTTTAGTTTTAATAATAAAAGACTCCCCTCTTTTGAAGAATATGAATGTCTTCCCTTTAGCGAAATAATCACGTCACAGCCAATCTAGTTGCTTTGTACCTCCACAGGCACATAATGTTTCTGCATTTTTTATGCATTTGTGGACGATTTCAACGACCATTTTATGGGGATATTATTGTAAATCTCAGGATATTGTTTACTTTTACAACTCACAATGCACCTATGCGTGGAGTTTATTTGTTGCCAAAACAATGATAATGTGTTGTGTCTTCAAGCATCCCATCATTTATTAGTTTGGAAAACTAATTTCACGACGGAATGCAGATTGAAAGTGAGCACTGTTTGCACGGCACATCATTTCCATAAATAGAAATGCTAGCCATGCATACACGTAATAATTTCTATCATGTGAACCAGCGTTTCCACTATAGTCTAAAATTAACCAGTTTAAATTAATTTTAAAAAAAATAAAAAAAGAAGTTTAAATATTAAGATCTTACGGCAAAACTTGAAGAAGTCTGTCTGGATTTCTCGTCGAGAGTTGAGGAACACCCTGCCCTTTTCCGTGCCCACGGCGATCACACTGTCCTCGTGCACGGTGACACACGCCACTTCAGCGTTCAGCTTGGACATGGCCAGGCACTGTAAAGACAGGACAGCCATTTATTTACATAAAAAGTAGTCAAACGTCACAGAAACCAAGGAGTCTATTAGGATGCTTATAACACAAGCGGGTCATCTTTTTGTCATCAACTGTTAAGAATGTAACACTTACTTGACCGTTAACACAATTAGCAAAATTGAGGCTATAGTTTTAATGGGTTAAAAAGTTATACTTTCAGAATACAACAATGTGAACTTCAAATGAAATATTAACCACAAATAACTGACATGTTATCTAGTTTAGCATTATATCTTTGTCAGTGTTTTAAAACGGTTCAAACTTTCCATTGGTTGAAAAGCATTCTGGCGGTACATGATAACAAACACAAATGCCTCCAGGCGTTTATGAGTGGAAAGCTCTCCATTCATAGCTGGGGAAAAAGGGGGGAGCTTTCCTCTTCTAGCTAGTATCTCATACTCCCTAGCTAGGAGCTGGGAGCTTGGCGATTTATGAAGTGAGCTCTCAGCCCTAACAAGCGCAACACTACTTCTAGCATTTGTAGGTTTATTGGCTTGGGGAAACACTGCCTCCAGATAGTACACTTAACTGGAGGTCTGGTCCTTGGCCCTGATGATAGTCATCAAACAAGCATGGATTTCATAACAGGCCGAGCTAGAACCTTTGCAGCTGCCTAGTCTAGCAGTTGTACTTGGTGGAACGGGAAAATATAAGCCAAATAACATCATTTACATCTATATAACAAAGCTAAAAGGACTATATTTTATGACGTTTTAGAGTAACCCACATATCCCAATGAGAGTATGTGCATGGTTGGCTGTGTATGCTGAAAGTTGATCAGAAATCAAACCTGCTCACTCATAGGCTATACAGTCATTGCAGCTACAAATTACGAACTCATCCTCAATAAATCTCCAAAATAGAATTACGGTTATAGTCTTCATTGAACAGCATGGAATACTGACGTCGGGACGAAGACGATGACCGTAATTGTAGTAAACTATGCAACGGTTAAAAGTTGTTTTGCCTATTGAGACAGGGATGCGTCGTTTACGTACCACAGAGTCCAGGGCAGACACCAGACTGGTGAGGATCTCCTGTCTGGTGGAGACCAGCGGGCCAGCATGGTCCGCCCGGAAGGTTGTCCTGACACCTTCACATGCAGACTTTCGTATCTGAGCCATGCCGCTGCAGACAAGACATACAGAGAGACATACAGACAGAGAAAACGAGATGTGGGTTGATTAGTGATACTGGTAGATTAGTGTAGTGATGCTGGCACGTCTTATGTTGATATGATGAAAATATCCGGTGGAGGACAGTGGGACTATTATGGCCAGTCCAAAAATCTGATTATGAAAGGCAGGGAAAAACACATGTTATAGCAAGTGGTCCTGTGAGCTGGTGACAAACACTGGGTTCTGGCACGATTTATATTCAGGCGCCCGTCAAACATGGCCACAGTTTTCATGTTTGCTTTCTTGTGAATTCTATATTCACATTAAGGAGAATTTAAAGTTAAATAAGCACAAATGTAAAGAATGGCTAACCACACTTATAGTTGGAGTATTACAGTAGTAGTGTTTATATAGTAGTGTTTACTTATAGTTGGAGTATTATAGTAGTAGTGTTTTGGTATGTGTTTTTTCTAGGTATACTATACTACAGAGAAGCATAACACATATACAGCCAATTCACTTTTCTTTGCATGTTCAACCCAGATTTAACCGGTTTAACTTCCAAGGACAATCTTATCTAATCCTATATTCCTGTAGCTTTATTCTTTGCTATTGTCCCATTTTAATAAAATAAAATAAACGTATCTGATTCCCAATAATCGACTCTAATCTGAAAGTACTGAGTGAACCTAGCTAGATACCATGGAAATACATAAATAAAGTCAACAATTAAAATAAACATGGATGGGGAATTTGCTCAAATAAGAGGCTTATGTGATAATAACAGCCTTATTCAAGCAAATAGACAAGACTGCATCAAGCAGGTTACATGAAATGCAAATACTCTCTCCAAAAATTTGAATAAAAGCAAAAACAGATTTACTCTCTTTATCCTTGATTTCCTCGACTGAGAAGTGACACACATTGTAAAAAGTTAGGCCTACCTCTCAAAGAAATAACAAATACAATATCTATCCAATGTGCTAAAAAGTCCATCTGCCTTTTGGATGAACAGCCATGTATCCGGATGACTCCTATTACAGAGCACTGCTGACCACCGAGATTAGATTAGATTAAATTACATTAGGTTGCAATTCAATAATCCCTTTAGGGAAATTGGGTTGTTGCAGCAGCCATGAATTGGGGCAGAGACGGGCATTAAACAAGAATGACCACAATACTGAAACTTAGTGGAACCACTGTAGGCAAGGACATATCATTAACATGTTTAATAAGGGATATGTGTAGAATACACAGCACCGTAAATAAATAAATGAACAAATAAGATTGATAATTGTAAATAGTAAAAGACAGAAAATACAAGAAGGTAATGGGAGGGAAATTTAAAAAAAAAAAAAGGGTGCCATCCTAAAACCAGGCAGTGTTTTCTCATGGCAACTGAAATCCGTCACCTTGGAAACTAATCTCTGGGCATTCGAACAATGCAGGTCTGGCCTTTAATCTCTTCAGACACTAGGAGCCATTATGTGAGCCTCCAGCGAGCACCGAAACCCAGACTTAATGGAGAAGAGAGGGAGGGACCTCATCTGCACCGGTTGCAACATGCCCGGTCGGTTTGCCCGTCTAAATCCAACCTTCCCTGGGGGCCACGGTAAACATTAGCCCCCCTCTCTTAAATGATGACGGCCTTGAAATAGACGGCCTCCTCCTTCCACTCATGTACTGAAAGTAAAGAGAGCAACAAGGGAAGCAGAGATGAGAGGCATGCGTGTATGTCGTCATCGGCCTTGGTGTTCATGAGAGAAGGGGTCTTGAATGGTCTATAATCAGTGCTTCCCCAGCACTGTATGGTTAAGGCGGCCGCCTTAACAATAGGGCCCCGCCTTGACTACCAATGTATGAAAATATATATATATATTAGAAAAATAAAAATCATAAAAGAAAAATTATTAATATGTTTTAATAATTATGCATTAACAAAGTATAAAAGTCTTGTAAGGGAAAGAAAACATACTTCCATTAGGTATAAAAAATAAAGTTAAATAATTCATCAGTAATACCGATCACCACAATGGTCGTGCCACGGAATTGAAACGGACCCCTGTTGGGTTCTAGCTTAGTTTAATTTAATTAAAAAGTGCATTTTCTATATCGACCAGGCTCTGCATGGTGGTGTAAATATCCATGTTGAAAAACACTTGTGACTTTGGCTGATTAAAAATACTATTTTATCAAACCCATAATATGATCCCGTGAATAGTAATGCTCACAAACAAGTCACTCGTTCCCTGCTGGTTGTTGAAAGTCTGCCTTCATTGATTTATCCCTGGCCAAAGATAGGTTGTGTGACGTTCTGTAAACAACATTCTGTTTGAACATCATTGGCATGCATAGAAAATCTCTGAAAACAATTGAGATGGTCAGAAAAGGCGTAAGTTTCAAAGAAAGGTCTGCCACGATGTTTCTCAAAACCACCCCCTTATTCCTCAAAACCACTGTACAAATCCTAGGAGAAAGAAAATGCAAAGTCACAAAATTTTATCTAGGGGTAGAAAATCTCTTTTGATACATCTGCCCCAGGCAAGACCAAGCAAAGCCTACCAATAGATCCCTTCTCCTGTAGATGAAAAACATCACAACTGTGGCAGTATAAGAGACTGTTTCCTGACTCTTTTCAAACTTCTAGTACGTAGTGTCAGTGTAATAACCATATCCAAGGGGCGGAAAATAGCTTGTTATAATCGTTCTACCGATCCTGCCACGTGAAAGACTTTCTGTCTATAAATTCCCATCTACTAAAATGTTGTCAATGAGAATGAAAGACCAGCTCCATTTATATAACTCAACGATTTTTGTATCACCCCGCCATAAAGCATGATGTTCAAATGAATCTGCCAATTCTGCTTTAGGTTTTGGAGAAAATATAAATCAACCCTGAAAGGAAGGCAATAAAGCCTGGCAGAGTGGGACTTTTCCCCGACAGGATTCAATGTGTAGCATAATAACAGAGATGTTACTACCAATTATTTATGAAGAAATCCCCTTAAAAGAAAATCTTCCAGATGTTAAACAAGTGATAAATACTTGAGAATGAAGCTTTGGCACCTGGGTTTCCTTAACATTAAGACTCTTGTCTATTAAAAGTGCTGCGGTTGCCGAACGCTTGTGAGGTTAAAACATGCATACAATAACCAGGGCAAACCATTTAAACCGCTGCTGCTTAGAGGCAAACAGGTGAAAAATGATTCATGGCACCATCGCCAAGATGCATGCAACCATTGTATGCTTGCGATATCGACTCATTGAGGGTATGGGTGACGTCAATATTGAACAACAAATAGAGGAATAGAGGGAAGGGTCAGAGTCTCTGAAAGTCTGTGACTATCAAGCATCCTGGAGAGCTTGTATACATAGCATTCCCAGCTGTGGTTAGGGTTTATTAAAATACAATGAGCCACAAAAACACACAAAGCTTTGGCAATGTTTTTGTGCTTGGTATGGTCCTTCATTTGCCTGGTGCAGCTTTGACACTAAGGCCCCTATCCGTCATTCATACCCCTTACCCTTCTCCATTTCCCTCCCCCTTGTTTTGAAGGGGTAGAAATGGGATTGGGCCTAAATCTGAAAATGATTGCGGGGACTAATGAGGATAGAGACTTGGCTTTAAGAACAGATGGTAAAATTGCACTGCTGCTGATCGATTCATTCGTTAGGCAATAGTAACTTTTGTATATCTAGATATTGTATCAAGAATAGATATATGGTCTCTCAAGATTAGAAACATTGGATTTTGGGTTGAATAAGGGCAGCGGAAGTGACAGCGACAAGATGACTAAAATATCGCTCATGTAATCTTGAATGTGCCAACGTTGACCATACCATGACGCAATTAAATGTTCCATAGGCTTGTATACCTTTCATAAGAAAACAAGAATGTGAGCATGTAGATATAGGTTATACCACATGTTTGGGCTATTAAAATCAGCAGCAACCTAGTTCCATGTGTGCTGCCTGACTCGTTTATCAAAACGTTTAAGAAAGCAAACATCGAAAGCAGGAGGTTCATTTTCACAACTTGAAAACAACCCAGGCAGATAATCTTAAACGAAACTCTGTGTGTGTGTGTGTGTGTGTGTGTGTGTGTGTGTGTGTGTGTGTGTGTGTGTGTGTGTGTGTGTGTGTGTGTGTGGTATGTGTGTGTGTGTGTGTAATGCACACCGTGCGTGTGTGTGAGCACTCACTCTTGGTCCTCACTCCGGAAAACCATCTTGAACTCCCATCATTGTCCCGGAAACATAGTCCTCAGGTCTAAAGTGAGCCGCGCAAATGAACGGTATTTAGGTGACAGAGGCGAAAAAAATCCTTTCTCTTCACCTGAACAAAATGCACCTCGGCTCGAAAGCCTGCTCCATTCCTTTCTCGATCGGGGAAACTGTGAAATCCGGTACACCGCGGAGTGGAATTTTAGTTCCTTTAGGTTGGATATGGTGCGACGGATTAATTTCAGTTCCAGGTTCAGCCGCGACTTCACGGAGATTTGCCCTGCAATAGCAGCAGGAGAACGTCAGCGCACTCGCAGAGCCCTCGCGGTGAATCGCTGGAAACTGATTTAGGGACTGTCAATACATTACTTCACGTAAAAAATATCAAATACAAAATACTTGCAGTTTTTTCAATATTTTTTCATATTCATGTGACCCAGTGACTCCAACCAAGTAATCTAATTGTATTATTAAACACAAGAAGAATTAAGGACACACCACTTGTTATGGTGTTTTTATCCGCTTCCTCCTATTTTATATGATATTATAATTCAGAAATGACATATTTCTTTCAGATAGCTCCTCCATGCCCATGGCGACAAGTGACTCCAAACCAGTAGCCTATCCAATTGTAGAAGTAAACCCTAAGCCATAAAGACACATCCACTTGTCATGGTATTTTCAGCTGCTTCCTCTATTTTTAAATATGAATATTTAATATGCAGGAATTATATATATTCTTTCAATAGCTTTCCATGTCCAATAAGACCAGTGACTCCAAACAGTATAAATTTGTAGAATAAACACCCTATGCATAATGTGTGATTCACACATTGCTAAATATCCATGAAAAGTGGTGTGTCTTATGCACTTCGGGGTTTACTTCTACAAATTGATACTGGTTATGGAGTGCACTGGGTCCACATGGCATGGAAGCTATTGAAAGAAATATGATAAATTCTGCATATTAAATATTCATATAAATAGAGGAAGCAATAAAATACCATATAACAAGTGATGTGTCTTATTCCTTCTGGTTTTATAATACAATTAGATACTGGTTTGGAGTCACTGGGTCACATGAAAATGAAAATATTGAAAAAATATGCAAGTATTTTGTATTGATATTTTTTACGTGAAGTAATTTTATTGACGGTCCCTAAATCAGTTTCCCAGCGAACTTCACCCGGGGCTCTGCGGGTTGCACCGCTTGACCGTTCTCCTGTGCTATAAGCCGGCGGCAAATTCCTCGTTGACAAGTACCGCCTGGCTGAAACTGGACTGAATATCGCGTCGAATATCCAAACCAAAACTACATTCACCGCGGTGTTGAAATCGGTCCGCATGGTCGAGACAGGAAGCGTACCGGAGTTGGAACGAACCCCACAGGCAGTGACAACAAGCCTCATCTCGCCGATAAAACTATGCACAGCGCAGGAGAGATTACAGGTCCCATTGAAACCAGAACAAACAGACTAACAAAACAGTTTATATCCAACAAGCCGAATCAACCGTCACCTAAAATGTTGCGTACCAAGGCATAGAAATTGTGTTGTAGTATCACATCTGAATGTAGGCACATTGTATAAATGCTGAATGTTGTGGGTGGGTGTGTCTTATGTGTTTTTTAGGTGTACTGATGAGTTGATATAAGCTTTTATGGTTTGTACTTGATTTATTATTTATACTACCTCAATTGTGAGTGGTTAATTTAATACGTGAACAAGGATCTGGAACTTAATTCGTTGTACTCTCCGTACAATGTTACCATGTGACAATGAACCAATAAAAGAATCTATTCTATTCTAACTACTCACAACTACGCATAGAGCTGAGGCAGCAACAGCGACCGCGGTCTACCAATTTCTCATACAGTAATATGACGCAGTTGGACGTATCACATAAAAAAACAACGGTTTTTTGAAGCCTTGCTCAAAATAGGCACTTTAAAACTGAATTTTTGCCGATATAATATTTTTAACTGATAAAATCCCGCCATTTAAATTTCAAAAAGGCAAATTTCAGAGAATGTTATGTATAAATATTTAAAAAAAAATTAACTTCCAATACGCACTTTAATGTACATAATGAACAAGAGGGGTCCTAATATTGAACCCTGTGGCACACCCTTGTGGACACTCACAAATTCAGAACACAGACCATCATATTTAATTAGGGGTGGGCCATTATCGGCGTTAACGGCTGCGTTAACGCGAGACTCTTTATCGGCGATAAAAAAAATATCGCCGTTAATCTATTCTCTAAGTTGGGTGAAAACCTGGCGAATTGCACTGTAGGGGGCGAGAACGAGTCAGAGCCCCGTGCCCACTACCTCCGTCAGTTGTCCGTTGCTCATTGACTTTGAATGGGGAGCGCGACGCGCAATGCATTGTGGATCCGTCCGTTCAGTTGGAGCGTTCGCCACCCGTCAGAAAGTTGAAAAATTTTCAACTTTTTCTGGGCAGCGGACGATCCGTCATCCAATCAGATCGCGCATGCAAAAAATTTAAGCACTGTGACGCGACTCGGGCTCGATACTGGAAAGCGTGGAGAAGCGTGGAGACCGGAGAATTTATTTAAAAAAATGGAGCGCGAGACCGATTTGATTGGCCTGACGGATGCCTCTGCAAGGACTACTCCCCCATCCGTCAGCCACGCCTTCCCACGTATGTGACTGACGGTGCAGTGGGCACGAGGACCACATCAAACGTGACGTGCTGACATGGATGCAGCTATGAAGCCGCCGTGTTTGCTAAAGGGAAAGTTTATTTTTAAGAAGCTTCCCAATGGAAACTTTGACAAAACTAAGGTTGTTTGCACCTTGTGCAATGCGGAATTAGTTTACTGTAGGAGTTCTTCCAGTCTCAAGTACCACCTTAAACGCAAAGCACCCCTTAGCTAATGCGGAACATGCCAAGCCAAGCAGTGCTGTAGCGCAGGGGAAGAGTCGTGTTCGTCAAACTACTATGTTTGAGTGCAACCGAGGCAAGCCCGTCAGCACAGCTTTATCAGACAATCTAACGAATCTCCTCGCTCAGTGGATCGCCACCAGCTGCCGGCCCATCAGCGTGGTTGAAGATGATGGGCTCGAGCTTGTTCTCCAGGCGGCCACAGGTGACCCATCTTACAAACTACCTGCAAGGCGAACTATCATGAGAAGAATAAATGACCAGCACGCCGCAGAGAAAGCCGCCAAAGATGAGAAGATGGTAGAGGCGACGTGTGTAGCACTGACTTGGGACCATTGGACATCTGTCAATAATGATAACTCACTCTGGCCGTACTGTATACACACTCATGCGATGCCAGCTGGAACTCTCATCTCCGCTCTTGGTAGGCTACGTTATGTAATTTAACCAGTGTTGGGCAAGCTTAGCTATCAGTTACTCTTACCATAAAATAAAGCTTCACTACACAAGCATAACACCCAGGCAAATTGAAGGCTGCAAACAGCCAAGCTAAGTTACAACAGCAAAAGTAGTTCATTCAATTTCAACAAAACATGTTTAAGTTGAAAGCCAATTTCAGAACCAAGTCAGAGAATGTGTGTTCAATATTTGCGATTGAAATCTGTGTGATTAATAAGAAGTCTCAAAATCTCAAAATAGGCTACACATCAAGTCCAAGTTATGTTGCAGGGATATTCTCTATACTACAAAATGGCTGCGCTGTGTTTAGCCACAAATACCCCAAGAAATAGTGGCCCAAGCTACTTCAAGAAGTTAAAAGGGTAAGTTAGTTCGGAATTTTGGACATAGGCACTGATTCCCAAGTTAGCCTTTGTGGTTCTTTGTTCATTGGAAGACAGTTTTCAACACATTTCATTCAGTCCTTCTAGTTGCAGAGTTCGCTCATGCTAGGCTAGCGCAAGTCAACGGGCCTGCTAATAAAACAGTCTTGCCCACTCCACAGTACACCCGAGGTAAATCAATTATAACGCCAGAAGTGAAAAGACTGAAAAGTTACTTGATTCAAGAAATAGTGAAGCTACCACCAAGCTACTGAGATTTGTAGTTAGTAACTAGCTTAGCTACAAGTATGAAGCTACTGGCCAACACTGAATTTTAAATGTACATTATTTAATTAATTACTTATTAATTACCACAACACGATGAATTACTACCACAACATTATGTTTGCTTCCTTGATGATTGCTAGTTGTTTACTACTACTAGTGAACTTATTCTGAATCTACTTGTCTGTCCGTTAGGTGTGAATGAAAACAGAGGAGGCGTCACTTTGCCGAAGCGTGTGCCAGGCAGTTTCTCGACGTTCGCCTAAGCAGTGGGGGATAACTGACAAAATCAGCACTATTGGAACAGACAGCGCTCCTAATATGGTGGCAGCAGGGAGGATACTGCCATTCGAGCATGTGCCCTGTGTTGCGCATGTTGTACAGAGAGCTATTGTAATGTCACTTCGGGAAGGTGGTTTTGATGGTGCACTGGCCAAGTGCCGTAAAGTGGTCGGACATTTCAAACACAGTCCGGCCAACTCAGACGAGCTGAATGCCCAGCAAGCCTCCCTTGGACAAGATCAGGAGCAACTCGTGCAAGATGTTCCAACACGGTGGAATTCCACCCTTGAGATGATCAAGCGTGTGAGGCGCAACAGAGACGCACTGCACACAACGCTGTCTCAGCAGAAGCACAATCTGGCCCTCCCAACAAAATGCTGAATATGAAGAAGTGGCAAAGCTAGAAAACAGGCTGGAGCCATGCAGCGTATGGTCTACAAATAAAGCGTTGTTCATGAATTGGCATACAAGTTAAATGTAAGTTGATTAAAGAACTTTAAAAATGTAATCTGAGTTAAGATGAATTAGTAATTAATTATTGATCTGTCTGTCTGTCGTCTTCTGTCTGTATCTGTCTGTCTGTCTGCTGTTGTCTGTCTGTCTGTCTGTCTGTCTGTCTGTCTGTCGTCTGTCTGTCTGTCTGTCGTCTGTCTGTCTGCTTCTGTCTGTCTGCTGTAGGTACATCACTGGCCCTTGGTGGGATAAAGTATGTATCCTGCTCTGTGGTTCTACCTGCCCTGTGCCACCTCCAGTATGCGATGAAGATCTCAGATGATGATCCTGCTATAATGTGCGATTCAAGGCTGCGCTTTCACCACGGACCTCAACCAGCGGAGGCGAGAAAAATAAACCTGAAATGGCTTGAAGGATTGTCAGACTGACCAGAAGATTACTGCATTGTTTGATCATTAGAAACTGTTAAGCCAGAGAGATCGCGTCGATGTATAGATAGATTAATGAGTCATGAAGACAATATGAGGTTGGATTTGGGAAAAGTGAAATTTTCGTCAATCAATAATTATTTATTTTTTGTTCATTTTTTGTTCATCAAAGAGGGTGGCGACTGCTTTAAATCCACGATTTAAGACCTCAAGTGCTTGCCAGAGCAGAGAGGGAGCCGAGTGGGCAAAGCTAAGGGAGTTGGTGAGGAGAGACAGACTGCTCTGCAGCCACTCGGGGAGGAGAACCCTGAGCCACCCCAAGAAGAAAACAGCCCTGCTAGTTCATGGGATCCGATCAGAATCAGATCAGGGAGACACCAGAAGACAATACTGTGAGAGGTACGAAGGTAAGACCCAGTGCCAGCTTAGATCAGTGTCCACTGAAGTGTTGGTCGGAGCACACTGCTGTCTATGGTAAGATTGCCACAATTGCCCGTAAATACTTGGGGACTCCTGCCACAAACTGTCCATGCGAGAGACTTTTTTCTTTAGCAGCCATATTGTGCAGAAGAAGAGATCTAAATTTGTCACCAAAAACTAGTGAACAAGCTGGTCTGCCTGAGTGACTGGGTTGGAAGAAGAAGAGAAATAGATTCTCATGTTCTTAAGTTCATCATGGCCTGTCATGTAGGCCTAAAGTTCAAAATTCATGTTCAACTGAATAAACAGTCCATAAACACAAGTGCATCTTATTGAACATTATTTATTTTCATCACCAATTATCATAGTAGAACAGCTTTTTTTCAAGCAGTGTTGTGATGCATTTTGAAAACAGGAGATGAGACCCCTGGTCTAATGCGCCACCTGGCTTGAGAGACCCTTTCTAAAAGACTTACTTTTAGTCATTATTTAGGTAGCACACATATATTATGAATGCCTTCGGCAGAATTCAAATGAGCCATTTTAATCTAGATTAATCTAGATTAATTTCAAGATTAATCTAGATTAATCTAGATTAAAAATATTAATCTATGCCCACCTCTATATTTAATACACTGAGTCCTGTCACTCAAATAATCTGTGAACCAGGAAACTACATGATTTGACAAACCCAAGCAAAAAAGCCTATGCTTTTAAAACAGCAATGGTCACCACAGTGTAAAAAGCCTTTGACAATCAATAAAAAGTGAGCACAATGCTGGCTTCTTATCAAGAGCAACTAAATATATCATTTGATCAACTTTTGTAGCTGCCAGTGATGGTACTGTGTTTTTTCCTGAAGCCTGATTGCAGTTTGTGAGAGAAAGATCATTGAATGTTAGAAACTTCTTTTAACTGATCACACACAAGAGATTCAAGAATTTTGACAAGGCACACAGATTTGATATTGGCCTGTAGTTGGTTAAACTGCTGGATCACCTCCTTTAATAAAGGGGGCTAACAAAAGCTGACTTCCAAACAGGATGGAATTTCTCTTGTTTTCATTGAGAGAATAAAAAGGATTGTAAGAGGGCTTGTGCTACAAATCAGCTGCTACTATTTTTTAAAAAGTGGGGCTCTATTTGCATCAGGTCCAGGGTGGATTTTCTGCTATCCAACGTTTTTGAGGGCTTGATGCACTTGCGCACAGTAAAAGGTAAGAAATTAAAGGGTTCTCCTGAAACCTTGGAGCTTCTGTGGCAAGGGAGACACAGGGGCAGCTCCCATAGATTCAATAGTAGAAACTAGATATGATACAAAATGATTGTTAAAACAATTTAGAACCTCAGTTCTATCATAGACTGGGACCGAGTCTTTTAGAACAAATATCGAAGAGCCGGAAGAATCTTACTTACAATATAGAATTTAAATTACTTTCCAAAAATTCTGCTGGATTATTTAAGGGTTCTCAGTTGGGACAGATAAATAATATTCAGATTTAGCCTTTTTAATAAGAGTAGTGGCATTTGTTCCTTAGTTGCCTGAAGTGGACCAGTCAGAGGCCAAGTCACTTTTTTCTGGCTTTGGCCCATGCCACCAATTTACGTCGATGGATGGTATCTGACAACTGTGGGGAAAACCAGGGATTTATCTCGTCCCTAACCCTGAATTTCCCGATGGTGGGCATGTTATATTTACAATTTTCACAAAGTATTCCTTAAAGAATGTCCAAGCTAACTCCACGTCGGCAAAAGACCTATGTTGTCCCCAATTTACCAAAGACAAATCATGATGAACAAGCCTGTTCATTAAATATTTTTAAATTCCTCTTGAAAAAAATGCGGTGGTTACATTAGGGATTTTTGTGTCCCTGCAAGTAGCAAACAACCACAATGCAATCACTCAGATCATTGCAAAAAACTCCCAAGGATAAGAACTTATGAGGAAACTTTGTGAGAATTAGATCAACAAAGGGGACTTTCAGAATTTTAAGATTTGGCCTTGTAGGTAGGGTTGACCAGCTGGATAAGATTAATAGAGTCCACAAAAGATTTAAATTCATCCGACGAACTGCATTTAGCCCAGTCCCAATTCAGATCTCCAGCCATTAAAAGCTCATTATAATTTAATTTGGACAAAAGATGCTGCAATGACGATAATGCCTCCTTTGTGGCGGATGGAGGCCTATAGCACCGACAACAGTCATAGAGAGGGACTTTGCTATTTCCACCTTCAATGCCAAAAATTCAAATTGCTTAGAGATAGACCTCAGACAGAACAATGAAGCATCAAAATCTTGATTTAACGAAAATGGCTACACCACCGCCTTTCTTGGGCCTATCTCTACGATAAACATTGTATCCGAGTATGCTAATGTCTTCATTTGTAATAGATTTTGTCAGCCAAGTTTCTGAGATGACCACAATGTCTGCATCTATTGATTTAACCCAAATTCTGACCATGTCCTTCTTTGGTACTAAGCTGCGCACATTAAGATGAATACATTTGAGACCAGACATTAAATTTAAATCAGCGGGAGTCTGGATACATTGCAATTCAGGACCAGGGTTTGATTGCACATCTCCAGACAGAAGTAAGAGTAGCGCAATCATCACTCCTCGTCTCACATTACATTTTGAAGCAGTTTTTTTCATGTGTTAAATCCAGGCAATGCCTTTCTTTAGGGAAAAGAGTAAGATTATATAAAGTAAAAAAACGTAGAAGTTTCGGTAAGTCCCTAGGTGGGTCCGACCACAGGTTTGAGGCCCAAAACAAATCAGACTGTGGTTGCTGAAAATGCCCGGCAACATTAGCATTAGTGCCACTATAATTAGTGTCTTGCATGCTCGACACATAGCTAGTGGTACTCACCAAGGGGCAATTCCTTGGAGTCAGGTCCCAAAATGTCAACAAACATACTAAAATTAAGAAAAATGCCATTGTCTTTAAATTACTGAGTTTACTATGCTAGCTGCTGCTGCTGGGGCCTTGAGATGTTAGCAGGGCTGCTGCTGCTGGGGCCTTGAGATGTTAGCAAGGCTGCTGTTGCTGGGGCCCTGAGATGTTAGCAAGGCTGCTGCTGCTGGGGCCTTGAGGTGTTAGCAAGGCTGCTACTGCTGCTGCTGCTGGGGCCTTGAGGTGTTAGCAAGGCTGCTGACTGCTGCTGCTGCGGCCTTGAGGTGTTAGCAAGGCTGCTACTGCTGCTGCTGCTGAGGCCTTGGGAGTTAGCAAGGCTGCTACTGCTGGGCCTTGAGGTGTTAGCAAGGCTGCTACTGCTGCTGCTGCTGAGGCCTTGAGTTAGCAAGGCTGCTACTGCTGCCTTTGTTCTAGCCCTTCAGAGTCCAGGTAGTCCGCATTCATATCATATGATGAATGATAATATCCTTAAATCCAGTGTGCTCAATGAGTAGCAGAAACAAAATAGCGCAAAAAATTAACACAGACAGAGAGACAAACTCACAACTCACATACAACCTAACATGCTGCCATCTTGGATTCCCAGGATGCATCTGTGCATCAAGCTCGACTTTAAACTGTGCTGGAGATTTTGTTGAGCGTTTCTCTGAAACAAAATTACACAAAAGAGCGATGTATAGAACACAATACAGTCGGCGGCGCGCGCACACCCCCAATTCTTGAAAGAGTGGCTGAATTGAAAAACTTCATTGTCTAGAAATGATACATTTGAGGAATAAATTCCCTTTTAATGGGAAGTAGAATATTTTTTTTGCATATTAATGTGTGTGAAAAAGGCATGTTCACTTACCTCACCATTAAGCAGATTGTGCGGCCTTAGTGAGATGAGGTCATTATGCCTCAGGCAAATTATTGAGTTACCATTGTTTGTCCTAACTGTTTTTGAAACTTTTTTTTGTGAATGCTCAGCGCCACCGTAGATTCTCACTGTTGGCGACAACCTGATTTAAATCAATACGACAAGAACGCATTAATCAAAAGAGCGCTTGTTGTAGAGACCAACTTCGGAAGAAAACGATAGTTATGATATTATAACTCTAGTTCTATGATTGTAGGCGTAGCCGTCTAGGCTTCGCCTTATGGGCTTGTCCCGTGCGCGTGCTCGCGCGCACTGAAGATTTCAACTATGCACCAAATCCAACGTGGGCACCGTCCCACATTCCCCACGGCTCGTGTATAAAAGGGGGCGCAAGCCGCCGCCTCATTCTCCACGCATATTCTTTCAGCATTTGAGGGATACAGCAGTGTGGGAACTAGACGGCTACGCCTTACAATCAATACAACTAAAGAGTTATTAATATCATAAACAATCGTACTAGTTCATGGAAGCTACAGTCCGTCTAGCGCTATTCGCCTTATGGGGCTAAGGCGAAGCTGCGAGCGGAGCCCGATCAATGTACTCCTGCTGGACCCCAGCAAAATACTTAAGTCACCAAGGCACCATTAGACTCAAAATAGCCGGATGTGGCAAAACACAACAGCTAACTACAAAAAACTAATTCCCTTAGATCAAGCAAGCGATGATCAAGAGAAAAAAGTCAGTCTGCAAAGACTCCGGCCCCAATCCGTCCTTCATGGGATCCATGAAGGAGCGAAGGAAGAGCAGAATAACACGGTTCCATTAGGTCCGGCCACCCACCGAGGGCGGAGCTACAAGTCCTCGACTCCCCAATAAGGAGCTTCTCTCGTCCGTTTTTTATTTAAAACACGGCGCGGTAGCCACACTGGCAGACAAAACAACACGTCAATTGGAGAGCAATAGGAACCTCTCTACTCCGCTTTCCATTTGAAAAACGGCAGGAGAGAAATACTGCGGATAAGGGTCCTCAAAACACCAAGCCGTAGGAGGACACCGGACTCCAACACAGAGGTTGCCGAGTGAGCCCCTGGACATGTCTAAACATGTAAAACGGACAAAGCGGCCCGCGGAGGACCAAGACGCAGCCGCGCAAAATGTCCGCCACCGGAACGCCTCTGAGCAGAGCCGTCGAAGCAGCCACGCCCCGTGTCGAGTGAGCTCTAACGCCCAATGTTGGCGCTAAGTCCTGTCGAGCATTAGGCTAAGCAAACACCATTCAACATATCAGCGAAAAAAAACGCTGTTTAGAGAAAGAGCGCGGCCCCTGCTAGCGTCGCTATAACACCACACAAACTGTTGTGTGGAGCGGGAACGCCGGCCGGCGTTTTCACATACATAAGCAGCGCCCGCACCGGCGCACAGGAGATGCCACTCGCCTCTGCCTCACTAGAATGAGGCGGGGGTGAAAAGCCTTAAGCATAATATCTCTCGACCGGAAAGAACTAATTAATGTTCTTAGTAGGAGGAAACGCAGGATTAAGTGCTGCGAGCAGCGCAAAGGAGCTATCCTCGTTAAGCACAAGCAGCTCGCGGCTGACAGACAGAGCGGTCAGCTCACAAGGCCCGCTGGCAGAAACCAAAGCCAATAAGACGCGCCGTCTAAAAAGACAGGGCATCAAAGGGCCTGAGACAGAGGCTCGAAAAGGGTCCTGGACAACCCGCCCGCAACACGGGGGGAGGTCCCAGCGTTGTAAATGTAAGCACGTGCGAAACACAGTGGCGAAACCCGTCTAGCCCCACGCAAGAACCTTCTTGACTAGTGGATGGCTGAGATCGGTCCACCATCCACAGCCGCATGGCAACTGAAACAGCTGCCCGCATAGACCTGGATAGTGGAAAAAGGCAAACCCTCTCCAATCAGATGCGCAGAAAAGCAAGCACGCTTCCCACCTCGCAATGGATGGAACAGCGTGTTCCTGTCACACCAATCAAGAAAGCACACCACTTCGCCGCATAGAGGAAGAAAGTAGAAAGCGCACGGAGCACCCTGGATAGTGTGTGGATAAACGCGCTTCAGGGCAAACCTTGAGCCCTGCAGGATCAAACGCTCTCAGGAGCCAGACCAGCAGCCGTCCGATACATCGGGCGGGTGGTGCCACCGTCCCATGGGCCTCTGCGAACAATGTGCATACCGGCCTGAACGGTACCGGCCAGCGCGCCGTCCGTGAGAGCGCCGCCAGCTCTGGAAAGGCCACAGAGCTGAACGGTACTCCGGAAGGCCACTATAATCAAGGACAATCTCTCCTGTCGACCCCGTTACAGGAAGAGGAAGGATCAGCTGGAGCGGTAGGAAACGCATATAAGAGAACCCGAGGCCAAGTTTGTGTGCGCCAACGCATCCACCACCCAACGGCGGAGATATCCCGAGGGTTGAGAGAGAACCACCAACCTGCAGCAGTGTGATGTTCTCTCTGCACCCGAACAGGTCCACCTGAGCCGTCCCGAACCTCTGCCAGATCAGTCTGACAATGTGTCGGGATGTAACCGCCACTCGTCGCGGGGGCACCGCCGCGAGACATGAGGTCCGCCTCGAAGTTACTGTGCGCCTCGCGATATGCAGGGCCTCAGACTGAGGAGAACTGATTGAGCCGCAAAAGCCAGAGCTCGACCGCCCTCTGGTGGAGAGCAGAGGAGCGCACTCCCCCTGTTTGTTTAATGTACGCCAGCGGCCGACACACACATCTGTCCTTGATCAGAACGTGGCGGCCATGCACACAGGTGAAAGAAATGCAAGAGCACTTTCCTCACAGCGACGAGTTCCAGCACATGTATTGTGGACCTGCTTAAGGGACGTGCGCCACTTGCCTCCCACCGAGTGAGAGAGGCACGTTCCTCCCCAAACCCGTCAACGAGGCGTCCGTGAAGAACAAGAACGTAGGACGTCACTCTGTCTCAGGGAAACACCCTGAGAAGGGCAGGGGGGTTCCCCAAATATCCCAGGTCTGCGCCTGACGACACTGAAAGGGGTAGGAGGAGCACCCTGAAACTTGTGTCGCATGGGGGTCCCAACCATTGGGCGAGCAAACAACCACCGCTGGAGTCTGCGAATAAAGAGCAGACCCAGGGGTACCACGGGAGTGGGCGGGCTGCCATCAGCCCCATTCAGGCAAATGGTGGACAGCACGCGGCGGTCACGTTTCTGAGAACGCGAAAGCGGGAGAGTGCCAACAGGATGGGTGTCTTGCCGAGGAGGCGGAAAGCCTCGCTGTTCATGGCGGCTGAGGTCCAGGCAAAGCCCCAATAGACTATCTGCTGGCCGTGGAGCGGGAAAGCTCTCTCCAGTTGATGCCCAAACCCCAGGAAAGAGAGATGGTTAATCACCGTCATGGTGTCCCTTCTCGCAGCTTCCTCTGAGCGCTCAGAAATAAGTAGGTCGTCGAGGTAGAAGAGAACCCTCTTTCCCTGACGCCTGAGCGGTCCCAACGCCGCTGCTCTCCACACACTTCGAGAACGTGCGCGGGGCCAGGGAGTAGCCGAATGGCAGGCACTGGTACTCGTACGCCACCACCCCCATAAAGCAAAACGGAAAGAACTTCCTGTGCGCTGCGAAAAGGGACGTGAAAGTAAACATCCTTGAGATCCAGGGATGTGAATGTGAATGTGGCCCAATCAGTCCATCCGGGAGCTAATGGGCCTGGACGAGGCTGTGCCCGCTTCTTCATTCCGGAACCGCAGTGTGAGAGAGCTATGACCCTCTGGACCATGGTGCCCACGCCATATGGCCGGCGCCGAAACGGCTATCGGCTGGCTATAGCTGTGAAGACGGCGCTGCTTTAGAAACGGGAGACCGTCAGCCATCTTGCGGCCTCATCCGGGCCGTAAGCCTCCCCTGCCAACACGACAAGCGAGACCAGGGCGGGAGTGCCGATCGCCGCCGCAGGATTGCGAGGCGCAGACGAACCACCTGTCCGTTAGGCCGTAATCTGCCTCTGGAGGCGGTCCGCCGGGGCAGCGGCTTCTCGTATGCCCCCGGACAGAGAACCCTCCGACGGCCTTCAGAGTAAGAGGGTCCCACCCGCAGCAGTGAAAAGGTGCTGAACCGGTTGGAACAGGGCACCGGGCGTGGTCCGCCGGGATTGAAGACAGGGTGCGACAAAAACTCGCCCTGCATGTCATCCGACATGGCGGGCGAGAGTCAGGCGCATGGACATGTCCCTTGTTGCCGCCGCCTCACCCATGATTCTCGCCGAAGAGATCGGCCATCGCGCGGTCTCTCCCTTGGGAGCCACAGTGGCTTCAGTGAAGCCCCGGAGCGGGACAATTCGGACGCCGACCCAGGAAAAGGCGTCGTCCAAGGAGGCACGTCGTCAACCTCGAAGCGCTCTCGTCGTCCTGGCAGTCCGTAACCTCGGGCCCCGAAGATTGTCGATGGCGCTCAGCGAGGTCCACCGACGGGGAGAAGTCTTTTTTTTTTTTTTTCTTTCTTTCTTCTGTTGGTCAGTGCAAATGCTGAAAGAAAAGGAGAAGAGCGCGGCATTGCGCCCCACCTTTTATACACAGCCGTGGGGAATGTGGCGGTGCCCACGTTGATTGGTGCATAGTTGAGAATTCTTCAGTGGCTGCGTGCAAGGCGAAGCCTAGACGCGTAGGCCTAATGAAATAGAAACTTAGTTCCACCGTTAGAGACGCTAGAGGTCAGAAATACTCCCGTCCGCGCAATGACGTCGGTTAAGAAAAGTGGAGTCGAATTCATTTTAAAAAGCGCTGTCTTTTCCTATGTTCGAAAGGAACATAGAAAAAGACACCCTCTGACGTTTTCCAAAAAGGTTAAGTAAAGGAGGCATAAAGCTAGGAGATGACTAGCTTCGTAGAGGAATTGGGCGACAGCTAGAAGTCTCACCGCGTCCCCATTTGGCTCACATGACACGTGCACTTGACGTTGTTTGTCCCAGAGTGGTAGATAGTCCCATAGATATATATAGAACACTAGATACGCCACGCCCCTCTCAACCGCCCCGGCAACGGAGCCGCCATCTTGTGTGGGTCGTTGATAGGTATATCATATTATTCCCGTAGGTATTCTCGTAGGTATTGGCTGTGTCCCAATTCATAGACGCATCCTTCGGAGACCGCGTCCCGAGGATGCGGCCATTCGTAACGCAAAGGACACTCCGAGCCGAAGAATGGGGCGTCAGCTACGGAGCATTTGCCGGTTTACGTGAAACAAACCGTTACCGCTTTATCTTGGGTGACCACGGCTGCTCCTGTCACCTAGAACCTGACAGCTGACCTGCGCGTTAGTAAACAAAGTTATACCGGACAAGGCGTGAAAAAAGAACAAAGAAACCAAATAAACCAACAAGGGAAACTAACAAAAATGGAGCCAGAAATTATAATTTTATTTTTTATCTTTTATCTTTATGTGTTATGAAATGCAAAACTCCAAATCTACATTCTCGCCATTTTTCTTTTTTTGATGGAGTGCGCAATGAATCTTGGGAGGGATACTTGGCCGGAAGCGATTAAAAAAATCTCCTCCCCCCTCCATGGTACGTTTGGGCCGTTGAAGGATACAGCCGAGCATCTTCAAATCGGGAAAAGAAGGCCTGCATTCGTAGTACGCATTTGAAGGACCCTTGGAATTGAGACAGCACTTGGCGCGTCGCTGTGACGCAATCGGCGTCGACGCATCCTTCGAATGCAGCCTTCGAAGGATGCGTCCTAGGAATTGGGACACAGACTGTCAGACAGCCACAGATACATATGGTCACAGCTAATTTCTCAGCTCAAAAAAAAAAGCCAGTTCATTGTGCTGCTTTCGGGTGTGTACACCGACGTTCAGTACACACCAGACGAGAGGGAATCACTTTCCACAGGTGAGATACATTTTTTAAGTACATTTTTTAGTCATCATTAGCTAGCTTACATTGTGGAGGACTATGGTGAAAGTGAATCGTTTGCGCTAGTAGCACTATCGCTGGTTAAACATCTGCTTACTCTCTATTTACCACAATTCAATTTCCCCTGCCTAACTTAAGTTTGGAACCTTATTCCCAATTAACATTAGGGTTAGGTGTACGTTTAGAAACTCGTTAACGTTACACGACTGCAATGTTTTCATATAGGCCAGACCGTTCAACTTTCGTATGCAGGCGAATTGATTTTTTTTTCGTCTGGCAGACAGGTCAACTCTATAGCCAGAGTGTAGACGAGAGATCTTTACTGTATTAATTTTACTTTGGACTCAAAGGATTGTGAAATGTGAATGGCTCTTCACTATGTTTATGTTTTAAAAAGATGACATGTTCCTGTCGGCCGGAATAGTTCTGCAGCTGTAGCTCATAGGATAATTGATGCCACACCCATTCTGTGCTCCTTAAGAGTGCCAGAGTCTTGACTGGAGGGAGCCTCAAGTTGTGCAAGGTAATCGACTGTTTCGCTGGTGTTTTTAATAAAAATATGCTTTTTAACAGGCAACCATGCGCTTTGAGGAAACGCTTTTTCACATTGCTAGTGTGGATGATTCCTCTAGCCCGAGTGGAGGGACGCACAATTGAAACAACATTCAAGGAGCTTCAAGGGGGCCTCAGTGAAAGGTGAGCAGGTAGACGAAGAGACCGCTAGCTAGAAGAGATTCCTGGTGGAGTGAATTGCTGTCTGTGGGTTGGACAAGGCCTGAATGAGGGAATAGGCTCGAACTCCTGGTCGCTGACGTGAGCCTTGTGGGAGCTATTGCCAAGCCTTACGAAACAGCAGTGCCCGAGACAGTGAGGCTGAGGACTTCCTGATGACATTCCCGTGAGACCCAGTCTGCAGCCCCGGGAAGGCCGGTGCTCAGAGGCAAGTTATTCTGCTGGAACTGCAGAGGCCTGAGCAGATTCTTGCAGGTTCTGATGGAGGCGTCTCAGAGCGTGGGCTGTCACGGTGAGAGGGCATATGTTGGGCTCAGTAAGAGTGATCC